>JACMIJ010001690.1:0-11637 GCA_014805365.1 Koerneria luziae
AAGGCGATCTCATCGTTCCCTTTTCAATTGCGATTGCCAGACTGTTGCCAATTAGCACCTGACTCTTTACTGATAACAGCTTTTTGAATGTATTGTTGTTGTGTGCCGGCCCGGAAATGCCTATATCATACTTGTTCTTTGTATATGCCTTTGTGTTTTAAACATGTTCATGTTGTAGAACACTGTGCTGGCGTCTTTGGCTGTACAGCACAGTTATTGTCACTTGAACAGTTATAGTGACAA
The DNA here is from genome assembly GCA_014805365.1 of Koerneria luziae. Lineage (NCBI taxonomy): Eukaryota > Metazoa > Nematoda > Chromadorea > Rhabditida > Neodiplogasteridae > Koerneria > Koerneria luziae. The sequence goes on from JACMIJ010001690.1 coordinate 244, forward strand.
TCAATTGTCTCTTTACTGCTTACGCTTATTGTTATTATAGTTTTCGCATCATTGTTAATAGTGATATTTCCGTTTCTAATTTGCATATTCGTTTGTTCTTGCGAGAGAATCCTTTGTAGTTGCATGCAAATAAGCATTGCAAACCGGCGAAAGCTGTTTTTATTTCTAACAATAAGTGCTTCAGTGAAAATCGTCGAACTCTACGTACATGTATTATAATACGTGTACGTAACCCCTTTTTTTTTTTTTTACAAAATTTACTAATATTCACCACAGTGCTTCAAAGTTGTCTGTGTATCGCTGATTTGAAATTTGCATATTATTGTGTTCATCTCTCTGTGTCCATATGCAAATGAGATACGTTTGATCCTCACAAAACGCTGCGCTACTTATTGTTAGTGACGCAAAGTCTTCTTAACTTTAATGAGTCAAGCATGCCAATTCCCATCGTCTGCTTTCTGATTCCGAGAATGATTCTCTAATCTGGCTTTATACTGAATAGAGGTTTAAGGTAGAAAAAGTTGTAGTCGACAAAAAATCATTTCTCCAAAGAGACGAAGTTAACGGCGAGTTTGTTGGGATTGACAACTTATGCTACAGTATTCGTTTGTTAGCGAACTGTAACAGAGTTATATATCTTTATCCAACCCATTATATATGACACAGGAGGTTGCATGAATTTGAAAGGTAGCTTAGGTCGTAAACATTGTAAGTGATGGGGTCTATGCATTGGAAGTGGGTCTAACGTGTGTGCAAGAAGTTAGCAAGAACTAGGCTATTCTGTATCACATAGTATACTGTATCACATAGTTATACTGTATCACGTAGTATACTGTACCACATAGTATACTGTATCACATAGTATACTGTATCACATAGTTATACTGTATCGCATAGTTATACTGTATCACGTAGTATACTGTACCACATAGCATATTGTATCACATAGTATACTGTATCACATGGTATACTGTATCGCATAGTTATACTGTATCACGTAGTATACTGTACCACATAGTATATTGTATCACATAGTATACTGTATCACATGGTATACTGTATCACATAGTATACTGTATCACATGGTATACTGTATCACATAGTATACTGTATCACATAGTTATACTGTACCACATAGTATACTGTAACACGTTGATTGATATTTGTAGCAGGCTATAGTTAGCTCGTCTCCGTGGCAAAGCCTATTCGCCGCTCCAATTCTGGCTGTTTTTTTGTTGCTCGTCGGCAAAAGAAAAGGAAAGCCGGCTGCACGTTTGTTGTGAACGACACAACGCACTCGTTATGCGCCATGCAACTTGAGCTTATGGCAAGTAAAATGACAATTGTCATTTCGAAATGACAATTGTTATTTAACTTGAAGAGTGCAGGATTTGGCTCTAGTCCAGTTGAGGGGTCCAAAAAAGTTGACTGGACACCTGGGTTTTTCCCGGACCCTCTGTTTCTATCGGACTCCTCAGTTTTTTTGGACCCCTCAACTGGACAAGAGCCCAGGATTTTGCTGCTTATCTATGACGGAAGCAACATGTTGTATTGTTAGTGAGATACATAACCTTCTAATAATTCGAGGCTCTTATTGTTAGCACTTATCCGACTACACTAGTACATACCCAGTGATGGGTAGCATTATTGTTTCATATTTACTTTAATAACTGAAGCATGTATGCGCAGTACTGTTTGTCGGTAGTATGATTGCAACTTCCTCATATGTTGCAGTATTTCTACTGTACATGCGGTTTGTGCGACATAGCCATATGTTCTTCTAGCTTACAGATGACGCGTGCGTTGTTGTACACGTCAAATATGATCGTGCGTTTTTGCGCGCGTTGTCGCTGTGCGTTTTCGTGCGTGACGCCTAGCGAGTTACGTATTGTAGATCACTGGGTGATGCACGACTCCCTGGAGTGCGATCAGTCGAATGACGGTCTCTCCATCCGGGAGCCATTCGATGACAATCACCTCCCCAACAACAATGAGCTCACTTTCAAGCGGATCATCATCAAGGTATGGTAGCTTTGGAACTGTGTACATTACTCATTTTTGAGTGTTTTATTTGCTTAAAAGAAACCGTTATTTTGTTGTGGCAGAAATGTATGCATGACAGACAACTTCTGTACAGGGGAGGGGAGAAGAATATAAATAACGAAATAGCGGTTTTTTGTTGGAAGGTTAAAAGTTTCCGATCCCTTTATGTTTTGTCTATGCCGCTTTCACACAAGTGTATCGCGAGTAGACTTCTCATGACTTTTGACATCGGGCACTAAGCGAAACTTCAAAGAAGGCCTGCAACCGTCATTTCATTCGTGCAAAATGCGTTCATAACGAGTGTTTTATGGACCCGCCACTTCAGGGTTCAGGGAATACACATAAGCAAATTCCTCGGTAAACTGACGGTTTCCGGCCCCCTTTAAGATCTGGTATTTCCTTTTGCCGAAAGGAACACATTATCAATAGTCGCTTAAAGGGGGGGGGGGGCGGAAACCGTCAGCTTACCGAGGAATTTGTTTATGTGTACTTTCTGAACACAAAAGTGGCGGGTCCATAAAACACTTGTTATGAACACATTTTGAAAGAATGAACTGACGGTTTCCGGCCTCCTTTAACACCCGATTTCATTAGCAACTTCATCCACGATACGAATCAGTGTTTATTATTTATGCCAAGCACATCGACTTATAATCTCCATTTCTAGAGGGAAATCATCGACGATGAATACGAGGCACACATTCCACAGGAAGGCGATATTCGAGAGGTCAGGAATATTCTTATTGTTAGGAAAAGTGATAATAATGATAATTCATATTATTATCATTACAATTAACATGATAATAATAATCAACATTGTCATTGTTATCATCTTTGGGTATGGGTGAACACATTATTATTATTGAAAACTCTTGTATGATGTGTAAGCTTGTTGTTAGAGTTTAAATCGGAACTATCAGAACCGTGATGTTCTTATTATTAACCATATTTTTCTCTTTTCACTAATAACAAGGTCTATTTTTTGTTTACATCCTCATCGAATACCTATGTTTTCCTGGTGTTTACAGTGCAGTCTTATTGTTAGAATTCTTCTTGGAACTCTGTCACCATTGTGATGTTCTTATTGCCTACAAAACCATATATTTTCACTTTTTATTGAAAACAAGACCTATTTTTTGTTGACATCTTTCCGGGATACCGATATTTTCCAGGTGACACCTCCACCGGCACCTCGTGCCAAGAGCAGACGACAATCGGCTGAATTAGCCAAGAAGAGGATAAAGCTCGAAATGAGGCCGATCGAGGTGAAAATGGAGGAGGACAAAAAGGTATTTGTAGTTTGCAGTTTGGGTAGTAATATTTTATTATTATTCTGGGTTGTTGTTTCTGGTTGGGCATCTTTCACCCACCAAACATATAATTTTAAAGTAATTCGCAATTTTCTTATTGTTAGAACGTAAACGAATATCGTCCTTTCTCTGATCTGCAATTACCTATTAGTTTTCTGCAACATCAGTGAATATAACACAATTATTATAAATTTCTGACAATTATGCTTTCCAACTGTCGGGTTTAGAATGACGTCAATTACGATTCTCGTGAAGGCTCTTGCGAGCGAAGCGACTGTCCTCTGCAGAAGAGCTGTTGTCTGTGCATCTCGGAAATGTTAGTTTGCTTCTAAATTACGTATTCCCTAAGCTTAATTATAGCTTTGTATTATTACTAAGTAAAGTCCTCCCGATTCAAGGCTTTATAGCCTGGGGGGCGGTAACCGAGGGAGCCGTGCCGTAGGCTATAATATTACTGATCATCAGAAGTACGCCATGGAGAAAATCTGTGAAATGCGTATAAACATTGGAAACATTTTTACTGATACAATAACCAGTTGTTATTCTCGTTAGCCACTGCTCCTGCTACCCGGCAGTAAGCTCTTCTGTTTCCAGTGAGCTTTACAATACATAATGACCTTTACAGTGATTCAGTGTAAAACGTCATTGGAAAGTTCACTGAAAACAGAAGGGTTCACTGTTGAGGCTGTCGTTATTGTTTCCCGTTGCAGGTGCCTGGGGAGTCGTGTTGACGGTACGGGAAAGCTGTACACACATATCACGCGAGGAGAGCACGTCTGCACGAACTGCTATGAGAATGTGTGGAATCGGTATGTATAATACAATTTGTATATTCAAATTCATTTTTTCCCGCAAAAAGTATTTGCAAGGCATGTTTCTTTAACCAATCTACCATACTTCATTTGTACACGAACACGAAAGCTTCTTTTGTGAGAACAAATGAATATGCAGAAGAGAGAGAGATTTCTTGTTGTTTCTAAAATGCAAATTGTTCTAAAAGATATTTCTACAATATGTTTGTAATTTCAGTGGTCGAAATTGCTACGACCGTTTCATGGAATGGCGCTCTCGATGGTCGGCGGAGAGTAGATGTTCACCATCAGCCAAATGTTTTATCCAGGTCCGTTTCCCTCCAATCTTGTTGTTAGGAAAGCTTAAAATGTTCATAATTAAAAAGTTATGAGCAAATACTAGAGATTTTTTTAACCTGACTAACCATAAGTGTCTTTTATAAACAGGATTTTATAGGCTAGTGAGCCCACTCTTATTGTTAGGAATGAACACATGTTTAAATGTGAACAAGACTTGTAGACAAAACTTATTGTTAGAAAACTTAACATATGTATGCATTACTTAGCTAAGAATAATATATAGTGGCTTTTATAAGCATTATGTTATGTATTGACTTTGCTACTACATTACTTTACTGTTTCTTTGTATGATACCTTGTCGCTTCAGGAACAACTTCTTCCCTTCTGGTTGTCGTGTTCAAAGTGCGAGTGCTTTCGGCCCCTTCCGGAGAATGCACCCACTCCTTCGCCGCAAGAAATCCTGTCTTTCGAATGTGGTCGATGTAGTGACGTTGAAGATCAGGTATGCATTAGACTTACAATTACAAATTGTATTGTTCTTATGGTTACAAATCCTATTATTTGTTTATGATTACAACTTATATTGTTTTTATGATTTGACTGGAGTACCCTCCTAATATATGCTATCACTAACAAAAAAGCGTACTCTTACAATTAGACTGCCATAAGACTAGCAAGCATATTGTTAGCCAAATCGAAAAAAGTATTGTGTTCCTTGCAACTTTTCCTCTTGTACATTATCCACTGGATGCTGGATAATATCCAGCATGCAAACATGAGTTTTTTTTACTGTTGACAAGTTCCTTACCGTATGCCAAGAAGAGTGTAACCATAACCGGTTAACGGGTACTATGCTATGCAAACCATTCTTATTGCTTGAGTCATTCCAGCTTGCCCTGGATGCCTCGGAGCGTGGATGGGTGACATCGATGGCCGTTCCACCTCTTCTCCACAACTCGCCCGCCCTGATCTTCCTCCATGGCGATTCGTACTTTTACGATGAAATCGGCATGAGTCCAACAAACAGTGAATTTGTCGAGGGAAAAGGTGTGTCTTTAAGATATTTTTTTCGTTTTTTAATGAACATATTTGTCTGGTGTATACCAGAAATCAATGTTTCGCTTCAACGAATTGTAAATTACGGATTAATTTGTAATTACCGTATTGCGGCTATGGGAACTCCACAAACAGCAATTACCACAAAATGTGTTACACCCAAGATGCTTTGAAGCTATTCCTGGATCACCGGTTTAAAACTTACACGTTTCTTTATTTGTTGACAATTCGTTTTGCTTCAATAATATAATACCTTCTGTCTAATATTAGAAACTGCGTTTTTTATGTTTTTTTCGATCATTTTCAGATGTTGTAGATATAACTTAACTTAATCTGACACTGGTTTCTCGTTCCAGAACCACCGCCGTCCTCTCAGTTCATCCGCCCCTTCAACATGCCATACGAGTCCTCGGTAGCCTTCTCCCTTCGTCCGGACTGCTTGGAATACGATGAGATCCAGGCGTTTCCCGAATATTCCATCGAGCCCGTTCCGTATCTCGCCGCCAGGAATCTCATCATTGCGCTGTGGGCGCAGAATCCATTTGTGAGTGCTCTTGGGCTACGTATTGGGCCCATCTGGGCCCTTTTTTGCTCGTGGGAATGTTACTAATAACGGCTTACATGTTCTACTAGAGCCATACAACTACTGACAACAAGATGGCTAGATTCGTGTCGGAATCACATCAGACTCTCACATCAGACGCGTATTCGCATTTACTCTTAACTCGTATTAGACACATACTTCTCATTGACAAAAAAATACCGTACCCGGTATCCTTCTTTAATCGTTTTCTCTTCCAATCCCGCTATTCTTACAATTAGTATGTCAAAGTTCTCAACTATTTCCCAACCAAAACTCGCATCTTGGAACCGATTCATCGTTCCTGTTCAGGAGTATCTGACCCCCGCCTTCTGTCTCGCTCATCTGGTCATCCGCGGTCTCGCCCGGGTGTGGTTCTCATGCGAACTGCGTCGAATCTATGACTTCCTCAACATGAAGGGAATCATCAACTACGGTATCATCGATCTACCATCAAGGCCGCTTTCCGTGTATAATGATGTGAGTTGTTCCATCGAGGGTATTACTAAATGAAAATGCAACTTCACACATATTAGAAATGGAGGAAACATGAAAGTTACTGTTTTTTTTTTTGCATTCCTTGTTGATAGGTGAATAAACTGATGATGGAAAAGCGTTTTTTTATCTGCTAATAGAGCGCTGATTGGAAATTTTGCTTATTTTTTGGTTTGTGTGGCAATATGCCGTTGTTATCGTATGCAAATGGGGTATTGTAGACCAGTGTATGCAAAATGCTGCGCGTTAGGCGAAACATCTAGGCTGTTCGAGATTTACATGACTTTTTGAGTGCCTAATACCGTATGCCCACACCATTTTCATTGTTCACTGCGTTTTGCTCTCGCAGGTCTACCGTACCTAATGTGCATACGAGAACATAGCTGTCGCTCCTAATTGTAAGACAAGAAAAGCACAAGTTTGAAACCGGTGGAAGATGCTTTGCCTCAAAAATTCAACGTGATGTACTTTTTTTGGCTTTTTTAGTGCCTAATACCATATTCTCACACCACGAACATTGGTCAGAAACCCTAAACCCTAAATCTCTTCAGCGCCCCCTGGAAGTGATCGTCGTTGGCGCGGGCATCTCGGGTTTGGCGGCCGCCAGGCAATTGCGGTCGTTCGGCGTCAAGGTGAAGATTCTCGAAGCGAAGGCCAAGGTCGGAGGACGAATGCAGGTGGGCAGATTTTTTTTGTTTTTTTTTTGACTTAGTAATACCTACCGCAGTAGTAAGCTTCTGTTTTCAGTCAGTTTTCCAGTGACCTTTTTCACCGAGTCACTGGAAAGCTCACTGGAAACGAAAGCGTTTCGAGTTTCATCATTATCTGAAGTTTTCTGATGTTTCTCGATTAGAATGAGTTGGCGATGGGAATGATACTTGGTCAAAGGTGCGGTGCCATCAAGTTGGGCGAATAGTGCCTGTGAGCTAGCAAGTTCTGTGTTCTAGAGCTTGCATAGAGCTTGCAAGCTCTATGCAGGTTTCGATTCTATTTGTATAGTTAGCGATTTCTTCAACTCAATGTTACGAGGCTAATTGTAAGTGTATACACCTTGAATAAGGGAGAACTTTGCTTTGTAGACGAAAATTTACTTACAATTAGTGAACACTTCAGGACGACTGGTCACTTGGAGTGGCAGTCGGATGTGGAGCTCAGCTCATCACGGGTATCGTCAACAATCCGATCTCACTCATGTGTCAACAGGTATGTACAAGCTCTACGCTATCGAAGTGAGCCGTTGCTAAAGAAGGCGTTAACTTTGAAAGAATTACAGCAAGGCTAATTGTAAGATATGTAGCCTTTATTTTAACGTCTGCGTGTTCTGTTGAAATTGTTTCTTCTTAGAATTACTTAATCCTGAAAAACGTGTGTACGTGCCCTAACAACAAGAGGGGAATGCAATGCATGCGTACAGATCAGGTGCGCATATTACTGCGGAGATCTGCCAGTCGAGTAATTGATGTTCAATGGTTAAGAAATATATCTTGAATGTAGCGATAGTGAAGATTCATGGGTTCTCACAAGATGCTCTATTCATCGAATCATCTTCATTCTCTTCAGTCCGGCATCGGTTACCGAGCCGTCACCGAAGGCTGTCCTCTACTGGACGCGGAGACCGGGAAACGAGTCGACCGACAGGTGGATCGAATCGTCGATGAGCAGTTCAATGCATCGCTGGATGCACTCGCACACTGGAAGGAGATCACGGCGACCGGCGATATGAGTCTACTCGGTACGTGTGGGGAGTTAAGGATCGAGAGTCGGGTAGCGAGGAAGAGAGTATGAGAGATGAGCAGACGAACATGTATGCAGTTTGATCGAGGTGTTGACCGCACAGTTACAAAGCGGGATACGAGAAATGACAATGAGGTTGATACTAACAATAAGAGGAAAAATGAGATGTTCCTATCCTATTGCATTCTGTTGGAATACCTTATTCTTCATAAGCTTATGAAATGATATAAAACTGCGAAAGAAATCGAATATGTGAACACATTTGTACATTGGGAAAGAACCATAACAATAAGATGTGAACACATAACTATAGTCGGATATTTGAAGAAAACAATGTCAGGTATTGCGATAATTGTGTTGTGTATAGACAGACCTTCTGCTGGTGAGCGAGAAAACATCAGTTCACGCATATGAGAGTGAATCAAGTGCGGTTTCATCAAAAAGCGTTACCCGATCAGCGATATCAGGGAATGTAGTTCTTTGAATGCGGTCTAGCACAGGGGAGGTAAAGAGCAAGAAAGATAAAAACACGAACACACACCACTTGTTGCCCGTCCGGGTGCGGGTGGTGGAACACTCTTGTTGTCTACTCTAACAATAAGAGGGGGTGCATGTATAGATCAGGTGCGTGTATTACTGCGGAAGACTGTCAGTCAAGTATTTGATGTTTAGTGGTTAAACAATATGTGTTGAATGTATTATATTGTTATTTCAAATTATTATGTAATCGTTCGCCTTTCTTTGTTTGTTCCCATGCGTCTCTAGTTTACACTCTGTCTGCGCTTTCGCAACGGTTCATGATCTTTGCCACGGATGCGCGCGTTTTTTGTGTTCTGTGTGTTCGTTGGAGTTTGTGCCAGATTGTTTCAATGATAAGTGAGTTCCCGAGTGTGGTTGCGGTGCCGTACTTTCTTCAATCGATGATTATTTCTCTTATCTATGCCCGTTGATGAAATGCTGCTCTGCACGTCGCCCACGAAGTACTGATCTTTCCCTTGCATTTCATCAGCGGGCAGTATATAAGTGTGTGTACTCTTGTTTGCGCGTTTATTGTGCCACGACCATCTTTAAAGTGCGTATTTTATTCCGTTAGAAGACCTTATCTTGATGAAGCACTTCAATATTAGGGAAAAACTGATACTTCATGGCGTTCCGTAGTCCTCAATTTCTAATGCTCAGTAATGTCTTTATCATTTCCGTATTCGTAGTAATATTGTTGTTATTTTGACAGAAGGTATCTGAGAACCAAAGTTTCCCACTTTTAGTCGAGCCTTTGTTGTCGTATACAAATTGTAGGTCCTGTAGATCAGTGGAAGTAACATTCTGTGCTTCGTCATTTTCATTGTCAATCACTGTTCATTGCTTGTTGTCCTCGCATTTCCTATTGTCCCTCTTTCTATTGACACGCTGTGCATGCGCTCTGCTTCAGATGGGCGATACGTCGTTATTCGATCATTTTGTGACCATGTGTCTGACGATGACGGCCACCATTCTGGTCGTCAACCACTACTTCGACATCCCCTGGACCGGCACCCAAGTGACGCCATACGTCGAGACACAACCAACCGTATGTTCAGTCATTTTACGAGCGTTAAAGGAGTTAGCTTACTTTTTAAAGTAAGAAGACGTCACTTTTAGAGAAGGGTAGGAAAGGTTCATGCAACCAACCATTTCTCTGAAATTTTTCGGGCTTACTTTCAGTACCTTATCACTTATTTTGTATATCAACCCGGGTGTCTTTTCTGTGATTTGGTTGTGTTTATGGGTTATAGCAGCAGATCAGGTGCATGTGCCAACCAGACATCACTGATCAAGTGGTGGCCACTGCCAAGGGAAATGTTTATGTAGGTGGTCTTAGGTCAGCATTATTGCACATTGGATGTTTTTTTTCCATGTGTGCTTGCTACAAAATTCTTTGAAAATAAAAAATTCAATTTTTCCAGATTGAAAGGCTCAGCGACGGCTCGTCCTCGTTTTCGTTGTATCTCGTGACGGACCTCGATCACGATTCTCGTGTTGAGGCGAAGAAGAACACCTGGCAGTCACTCGCACTCACGGCAACACTCACACTCGACAAGGATAGGAAGCATGTAAAGGTACGCTGGGGATTCCGAACACTTGTTGCAATGTCTTGTAGCGTGAGGTGAATGCCAAGACAGTAAGAGTATCATTCCCGTACATTGACAATAACGTTATTGATAACGCCGAGACACCCGTTTTCGGTATATCTTAACACTATAGGCACCCCGTTTGTGATCCTAAATTTACCATTTCTGGTATCTTACGGTATGAGGTCATTTTGTTACCGAAATCATGAAACGCAATACGTTAATACATTAAAGGAGGCCAGAAACCGTTGTTGTGTGTTAGTAGAACTGCGTGTATAAGAGACCCGCAACTTCTGTGAGGGGGGCAACCGTATAAGGAAATGGTGCATTTTTCCTCGAAGAATTCACGGTTTCCGACCCCCTTTAAGAGATTCCGATTAGTTGATTATTTAAAGATCATGTAACGTCGTTTCCTTTACAGGTCTCGGTTCCTCCCGAGAGTGCTGCCCAATCCCTCGTCTCGTCTATTGCAGCCGGCGGTCGCTCGATGGAATTGTCCGATCTCGTTGTTTTTAATGGAAGATTGCTCTCCTGTGACGATCGAACTGGACTCATCTATGAGGTTTGTAAAGTTTATTCGCTTTATTAATTAAAAAAAAATAATATTATTGTCTTGACTAATATGGTTGGGTTTCACTGTGAGACTAGGCTAGACTAATTCTAGACTAACTGTCAATGAACAGTAATTCAAACGTTCTACAAGTTTGGCATGGCATGGAATAGAACCTACACTAGGTTCTATTCCATGCCATGCCAAACTTGTAGAATAGGTATAACGCACTACCAATACGCTACCGCTTATTTTTGTTGTTTATGAACTCTTGAAACATGTATTACTCGTTTCAGATTGATCCGACCAAAGGCAAGGTGTTCCCGTGGGTGTTCCTCCCGGACGGAAAGGGTGAGAAGAGTTCGAAGGGACTGAAGTCGGAGTGGATGACTGTCAAGGACGAGCAACTGTACGTGGGAGGACTCGG
>JACMIJ010001692.1:0-11630 GCA_014805365.1 Koerneria luziae
GAATACGCTTACAAAATTGAATATATAATGACAGTCGGATATTTGTACAGAACGGAGTCAGATAAGCCAATAATACTCTTATTGTTAGAGCTCATATTGACCACTTTTGTCATACTGTTTGATCCTGTCATCAACTTGGCCAAGTTGGTTTAGCTACTACCCTGCTTTTGCTGGTAATTTGGATCTTTTCATAACAAGTAGCATTTCAGAAGTAGATTCGAGCGTCTGAATCTCTGTTCACAAGGAGGCGAGAATGCTGCTTCCGGTGTGGCGGAACTCGTTCAAATCACAAAAGATCCTGATGAGGTACTGTATTTTATATTTTTGTTTCATTTTTCGTACGAGGATAGATTATAACATGTATTTTATTATGTTACTTATTACATATTAGACGTTAATAGTTGTTAGTCGTTAGTCGTGAAACTGTCTAAGGGGACGCTTCCCATTCATCTTCCCATTGACATAATAAGATATGTCTTTTTTCGGCCGAGATTCTATCGAGAGTCACACCTCTACCAGTCACTACTTTTTTTTCCTTGACTTGTGTTTTCAAGGTCAAACAAGATAATGAATATCAGATACACTTGCTTTTGTAAAAAAAATCAAAATAGAAAATATCAGCGTTGTTATCAGTTCAAAGAGCAATACTGATCTAAACATCACAACAGCCATAAGCAAAAAGCTGCTGGTCACAAAAAACAGTTTTATTTGGGTTGCAGGATATGGTCGGTAACGCGTTGTTTATAATTGGAAATGTTGCGAAAATGGATGCAGAAGGGAATCGAGAACGGGCGATCCAAGGAATGTACGTCATAGAGGCTCTTCGAGATGTCATCAGGACAAGGGCCAATTCACCTGTACGTTCAATATCTTCTTTTCATATTGACTGTTTTATTATTTTGCCTTCCAATCTGCAAAATGCGTTTTGTAGCAGAACAAGATTGAGATGAACAAACATTAAATTGATCTCATATATACGTTTTCGGTTTATTATATTCTTAATAAATTTTGGGCTAGCACTTGCAGAATATGTAAGTAGCTCAGGCTGGTTCATACAACGATAATCCTGCATACCAAGGAAACGCTTACTGTATAATACTTATTTGTGCGCAACGTTATTTTGATCTACCGTCCTTGCAGAGGGTGATTCGTGCTGCTCTGAACGCGTTGTTCCACATTTGTTCGCACCCGGAGAGTCTTCGATCCGTGGTCACCCTCATCGGATCCGATCCACAGTTTCTCATTGATTTGGTCGCACAAACTCGGTTGGTTTTACTAACTTCTGTAGCGTTTTCGCCATGTTTTATTCTATTTTTATAGAACAAGCTACTGCTATATGCAGTGGCTAGCAGTTTTCATTATTTGCTTTTTTTTCGTGCAAATCGGTTTGTTCCGGTAGAACAAATTTTTTTTATTATTGTACAGTATCCGGAGAGAATACTGACAATAAGATACAATACCTCTACTCCTGTCCATAGAACATAACACAATAGGTATTTCGAAGTTGTTGTTTTGTATTATGGCCTTACAGTATCCCGTCGTGCTACAAGTATGCCCTCCTCTCCCTGCACACGATTCTCTCCGATCGCTCGTCATCTATCGTATTGGCTGCTTTGGCAGAGGTTCGTTTTCTTCCTGCAAATGTGCAAAAGACACATCAAGTTGGCATAGAAAAACGCTGTTTTGTATCGATTGTGCACGGGTTGGAACGGAAATGCCTATATCATCTTTGTTCTTTTGAATGTCTTTTGCATAAATGGACAAATAAAGTTACTGAGCCGGCGACTAATCGCTGTGTGCAAATCCTCAACGTCGGTGCTGGAGATTCTTGTTTGCTTCCCAGTGAAACAGCATGCACAGCCAAAAGTATAACGTTTTTAAAAGGAATGACAAACTTTTCATTTTCGACATAATAATGCGAAACCTCTAATCTACCGTACTTTTTTACCGTACTCCCTGAGTATCATCCCATTGCAGGCTCGTCGTGCAGGGGCTATGAATGCGTGTACGTATTGGTTGGAATTCGAGAAAAGCGAGAAACTTCTCCCCATCATCGTCGATTTTGTGCGAATTCTTTTGGATCGAAACAATGAACAGAAGGTAACTGTTCTACCTTAGATTATCACTGTTCTTTCAAACTTCGTTAACTGTGTACTTACAATTGCATCCAAGTCACGTTTAATGTATTGAAGCTTTTGGGTGTCTGCTTGCTTTTAGCATATTTCAATTTTCACCTGTTGTTTTGTTGGTAGCGCTTTCTTATTCTTTTTCTGCACAGGGAAGAGTGAATGTACATTGTACATATGAATTGGTTCTATTTGTTAAAGACACATCTGTTTTTGTAGTCAGTTTCATGTTCATGAATGGTTTGCAGGAGTTGTTCATCCAATTCAACGGTGTCTCGAAGTTGCTGAAGGTTCTCTCGAATTGTCGATACGAGAATCTGCTGTGGAGGGCCACCAATCTCCTCACGAAGATCGCTCACTTTGTAAGTTCATCGTTGGAGTCAAATGGGTTCTTTTTGTTGTCAAAGACATTCATTCGGAAATTTCTTTGTAAGACTTAGTTTGACTCTTATTGTTACGTTACTTTGCATATGTTAAGAGGCCTGAGGCCATTGTATCCTGGAATCCGTACGATGTTCTCCAACACAACCTCGCTCATCCCTCCGAGAGGCTCGTCATGGCCACCCTTGGTGAGTCCACTGCTACTCATCCTTTCATTCACAGTAACCTAAAAGAATTTATTGTTAGATTCAATGCTCGGCTCTTCTTGCAACAAACTGTTAGTCTATACACGACCGTGGGCTCTATCAGTTTTTTCTTTGGTGATGTTCATGTTTTAAGAATGTCTCCGATTGATCTCTGATCTCCGGCCGGAGGAAATCGATCTGACTCCGTGTATCTCGTGTCTCCTTCGGTTGTTCGGTCATATGAATCCGAAAGTGCTCTTGTATTCAACACAAACCATCACCAATATGATCGCCAATCACAAGACGTACAAGGTGCGATTTTGGTAATACAAACGAATTACAATGTGTATTCCTCTTTTATTGTTAGCTAACTATAATATCTTTGATAGAAACCATTTTATAAACGAATTATTGTGTTCGTCCTCTTTCTATGTTTTCCCCCTCTTTATTTCTACAGTACACCATACTTTTCCCTTCAGGAGTTCTTGGTTCGTGAGAACACGGTGGCGGGATTAGTGCGGATTCTGTGCGAAAGCAATAGCTGGATGACGATCGGCGAGAAGGAGGCGGAGCTTGCCGAGGAACTCCAAGTACGGATTCCATTCATAACAGTAAATGACAATCGGAAGCACAGTCTGACAGTGTCTTCGTTATTCTGTCCGGTCATCTGTTGGTGTTCCGAATGTGATTGGATCTGTCAGAGATATCTGCCATCTGGATGGTTTTGTCCAATCCACCATCTTATCTCTGCACAAATGCACCATCTGCAGCAGATGGAACACATTATCAACTTTTTAATAGTTACTAATTAAGTGTTTTAATATGAGCTAACAGTATGACAAGGAAGTACATCGTGGCCCTCTGGGGGTCATACCATACTGTAGCCATAAGGTGCAATGCTACGCTATTTTCACACTAATTGTAAGGAAATATTTAAGTATACAAACTGATCCATGGTCTTTGAGCTCTACTAAGTGTACTTTGCTCTTTGCAGGAATCGGTGTTGTCTTGTATCCGTCACTTGAGTGTTCGTCATGACCTGGTCGGTCAGGTGCAGATCGCGGCCATGCACTACCCGGGGGTTCTTCTCGAACAACTCGTGAAGATGAGACCAAACATACTCAAACAGGCCTTGCAGGTATGGAGAATCCTCGTATACTAGCTTCTTGATATACATAGAGAGAGCAAACACTTCGTAATCTGCCTTTTCTAACAATAAGATTGTGCTTTCGAATTACCTGATTGTAGGGTTTAACGCTGCTACCAAAAACTGAGGTTTTTGCATGAATCTTTTCGAACCCCTTTTCGAATAAATTCCACAGTTTTGATAGAGAAAGGCTGGGGTTCACTTCAAATTAACCCCTCTCCTTTCGACCTCAGTAGCATCTTACAATTAGATTAGCCTGAGCAGCTCAGCGTTTCAAAAACACTGAGCAGCTGATTGACAGGCATATTTTAATGTGTACTAATAATGTTTGTTTTGCCTTACAATTAGTTTAGGTTCGCCAATATGTAGTCAAAAAAGAGCCTTCGTGATCTATAATATGAACTTCTTTTACGTCTACAAAAACATAAATAAATGATAATCTTCATGAAGATTCCTTGCAGATTTTGATCCAATGTGCGAGTCAGAATGTGAATCTCGAGAAATTCCGAACAACGGAATTCGTGCGCATCGATCCTCAGGTGCGGTTGCCCTCAATACAACACTAACAATAAGAACAATATTTCATTCTGATCTAATAACGTTGTTTGTGTATCTGAAGAATGTTTGAATTAGATCACAGCACAATGGTTGTGTCTGTTCTCAGTTGTGTCCTTTGTTTCAAGACGATTATTGGGAATTCATAGCTACTATTATATAAAATTAAAAAAGGTAAAGCTTCTCCCGTAATCAGAGGTGTTCCTCGACGGGGGTCTCTCTCACTATTATATAGCCACAACGAAACACAGAACTGACTCCATTGCATGCCAACAAACATTTCCATAGGCGGAACCCGTTGCTATTTTCTTCCTTGCAGGCTCCGATCAACTTCGTGAATCAGTTGGTGGCGATTCTGCGTGTGTCGTGCATTCACCTCCCGTCTGTCCATGTCGGAATGGTAGGTCATAACACTCATCTATTTTGTCCCATTTCAGTCCCTTTCTTCCTGAAAGGGGTTGAATGGCAAATTTAGCAAACACTTCATAATCAGCCTTTTCTAACAATAAGATTGTGTTTTCGAATTTCCTGATTCCAGATGACTTACCGTAAACATTTTTTTATAAGGATTAACGTAATAATATTGTAAGCTGATTACGAATTCCTATAATGCACACCTTCAATCAATATTAGATGTTGCATATTACATACATAAACTGTTGTTCTTCGCTTTCTCATTTGCAGTGATAGATATTTGTATTTGTGCTTTCCAGGACCTCCAGATAGAAGGAGTGAAAGTGGCAGATTTGATACGATTCACGACGAAGGTGCTCTCTCTTCTGTGCAGGGATCGCAAGTAAGCCAACGCCATTCATTTTTATACCGTAATTACAATGTTTGAAATGTCACGCGTTCTTATTTGTTTTGTCTGCGCTTATCGTGCTTGTTGTCGCGCACTTCCTTTCCGCTATGATTCATCGTTGGCCAGTATTTATCCAGTTATCGTAGTCTGAAAACAGTTTGTCGTGTGTGGAATGCCTCTCATTTCATCCTAACAATAAGATTATTTCTGGTATGTCTAATGATGCTCTAAATACAAAGAAGTTCTTGGTAATTGTGAGCAAGAACGTGTTGCTTACTGTTAGTAGTATATAACCGATTTCATTCTTATATTATTATATCATTGTTATTTTTCACGCATCTTAATACATATAATGTTGTTCAGTGGCCTGTTGATGGAAGTGTTCTTCTACCTGACCCAACCGGTCAACAGTTTCATCGACAACATGCGTGTCTTCCTCCCTCTCTTCATCGTTCAACAGGGATTCATCGACGACGAGGCCATGCGAGTGGGCGGGATCGAGTTCCTCCTCGCACTCGCTCCCCATCAGGAGGTCACATCTCTTCTTTTGACTTAACTTAATCAGATGATGGTTATATAACTGTATGACAAGCGCAGTGTCATTGCTGTATACATCAGAGTGTTAATGATAAGCAAATGATACCGATGCGAATGCAGACAACAGTTTTATTAATCCTCTTACAACTTTGTTTTCCAGGCGGTGTACATCATCTCATCGAATCAGCATCTCTTCTATCAACTGCAAACATGGAGTCGATCGCCTAACCATCTCATGGGTAATCCATTTTTTCCATGCACTGTCTTCTTCTACCTGAACATGCTGTTGCATAGCAAGAACACTCCTTCCCTGAATACTATAATATGATTGTATTTTGCAGCCCAGAATGCGATGCAAGCCCTGCACACGTTTTTCCCTCGAAGCGCATATCCACAACCGCCTTCTCAGGGACATCATGCTCCGCCCCCTCAGGGACACTATGCTCCGCCTCCTCCACAGGTATCATCCAGATCAATTAGATGTTTCATAGCTTTTGATAGCATAGCAACTGTCCGATTTATCAACAAGGCAAAGAACAACAGCAATCAAATAAAGGAGCTCTTGCTTGTGAACTGCTTATTGTTAGGGAATTTGTGAATGTGTTTGAGATGGAATAATCTGGAATGTTCAGTACCCGTCCTCGTACCCGTCGACTTCCCGAGTGCCTCCCGTCCTCTATCCGCCCGTCCCGAATGAGCCCTCCTCTCCATCCGGTGATTGGCCAGAAGATCTCCAGATCGAGGGCGATCCATTCGCACAAGTATTCTGCTCACCCTGTACACCCTCCATCTCACCCGCCAATCCCGAAATCTTCGATTCTTATGTCACTACCGACGAAATAATCGATCAAGTCCCGCCCACCACGGCCATAGTTCCGCCTACTGCTCCTGTAATCCCACCCCCTACTGTTACGCAAGCCCCGCCCTATCCACAGTATCTGCCTCAAGGATACGGTAGTTCATGATAATTTGGTTATCTAGTCCATTGTTCACCTGGTACACGTCTTCCATTCTCAGTTCACTTGCCATCTTGCCTTGCCAATAACGAGTCTCTTTTTTTTTTGTATTTTATCTGTTATAATATTATGTTTACTATGTATTTGTATATGTTCCTTCCATCTTCCCTTACTACTGGTTACTTTTGCTATGTATGTTGTTAATTCTATAAACGATATGTCGCAGCCCGTATTTAACAAATACATTTTGCATTGTTAGCACAGTTTAATTGTGGGAGTGGCGGGAAATGAATTTTGAATGGTGTGTTGCGCGCGGAAGATCAAATCTTGTCTGCTATTGACCAATTGGCGCCAATGAGCATTTGATATCTTTAGCTTTTCTTTTTGTTTCTCCATGGTTTTTAACACTATTCGTTCATAAATATCATTGAAAGAGCTGCGTTTGCTAGCGTTTTAGGGTTCTTTCTCCCACATTATGCCATCTTTTGTAACCGTACTCGAACACAGGCTAACAGCTAGCAAAAACTACACACATGAAGCTATGCGTTGATTCCATATCTTGTACTTGTCTATTTACTTCATTCCGCTTACATCGGGGCTTCGAAAGCACAGTATACTTGAATTACGAATGTAGGGCATATTTGGACATTTTGTCAAAACGGTTTTTGACCCCGCCTGCAAGTTGGACATTTTGTCACCGCTTATTGGTTGTGGGTAAGTGCCTTGCATCTCTGTAGTCTGAACAGAAGGTAGATTTAAACTGCCCCTCGTTCATTGTTTTTATCTCCCATGCATCATAAATGCTTGCTTACAATTAGGTGTTTGCGTGTTGTGTAATTTATGTCCAATTTATACCTAAAGCTTCATTTATTTTAGACTTGATATGACAGATCAGACACAAAACGAGATCAATGTTATTTTTGTTACTTTGTTGGTTCATTTAATAACTCCTTGTTTTTTAAGTTGATATGCCTACTTTTTTTGGCGTCTTCTACTATGCATATTTCAAAGGTTGAAAATAATTTATTGATATTTGCAATGCTGCATTGCTCAATCTTTGTTTCAGTACACAATCTCGATTGTCGCGTTCTTCTCGAACGTTCATTACTTGGAGGTGGCGGCCTTTACACGTGATGGGCTCGTCGTCCCCTCCCTCGTCCCCTCCCTCGTCCCTTCCCCCGCTCTTCCCTGCCGGCCCCCTTTCCCTCTCGCCCTCCCAGTTCACAGGTTTCTCTCTCGCCACCTTCCTTTTACATGTTGATCTACCCAATTGATTGTCCTTCTGGATTCGTCATAAGCAGCATTCGACTATAGTTTCGGACAATCAGGTTGGTTCATTTGATATCCGGTGTGCTTTTTGATACCTAACTATCCCGATGGTGATATTTTGAACTAACATTTCTTTGCTGGATATAGAGCTTTCCCAAACAATCGCATAAGTTAATGCGTATGTAAAGTGTAAACGAGATTAAATCATAATTATTTAGACTCAGACTAGCACCGTGGGTGTACGCTACGCAACTATCTTAATACAGCAGTTTCCACAATAATATTGTGAGTGCTGATAAAAATGTCAAAAGTAGGTCTTCCTATCAATACTAACAATGTTATTGTTAGACGGTGGGAATCTGCATATAAGGGGAGCTTGACTAGTAAAGGTTTTTAGTCCATATCTCTATTCAAAGAATCAATGAACAATATTGTTCATCAGACTTACTTTCCGTATACAGATATGCCGTGAAGGCTTTTTCATATTAATCAATATCCTATCAATAAAATCTTTAAAAAACAATTTGGAGCAGTCATTACACCCATCAATTACCCAATTTCCTAGCTTACCATGGGCACGCGGAAACGTACTAACAATGAGATGCCACTTTCATGTATGTTAATCTGCAAGTGTTGCTATATCAGACGTTCCAATTTCAGAAGCCGCTGGAGTTGAGATTGATAGTTGAATAGGGTGATGTTCTTCGGGGGGTCATCATACATTTACAAGGACGTTCCTGGGAACGTAGGGTCACCCCGCATTTGTAAGCACCCCGCAAAACGACCGCAAGATATACATATCATTCCAAAAACAGGAATTATGGCTGTTACGCAGTCATAACTACGATTATTAAAATTAGCCGAGCCTCCTAGGGAGGCTAAGTATTCCAAAGTCTCTGCCTTTTGGAACTCATACACCAGATAAAAAAGGGGAATTTTTATCTGTTAGGACAACCGGCAAACACCTAGAATGCAAATTTGAATAATCGAACAATGTTTTATGATTAGACATAGCACATCATGTAGAGACAATGCAACTTCCGCCGGTCACAAATTTGCATTTTTCTTTGTTGTTGTGAGATAAATCTTTGTCTTCGTAAATCTTAAGTACTGTAGACCGGCGGCAGTAACATGATATGATAGATGAATGAATAGAAGTGCTGCTTACAGAAGGTTTGATTCCCTTGCTCGGAGAACTAAAAAGAACGCGTAAGAGTCGGCCAAAACTTCTGTACCAATCCTGACAAAAAGAAATAACGTTTATCGAAAAAGCACACCGTATAATATCAAATGAATTAACCAGAGACAATCGTCAATTGTTGCTCACGTAGAATCCAAGGGTGATCAATACGGTAGATCAAAATGGGAACGGAAGAAGCGGGAGAGAAACCCGTGAACGCGGTTGGTCGAGGGGAAAGGGGGCCGAGGGGGTCTCCGACCGGAGATCCCTACTTACGCAGGCATCGAACAACTCTCCTGGAACGTGGTTGAATCGGCGATGCCCGCCTGCCTATCGCTCTCCCCTCTCCCCCTCACTCTCACCTCTCTCCCTCCTCTCGCTCCCTCACTCTCATGTCTCTCCCCCCTCTCCCTCGCTCTCTCACTCCCTCTCGCTCCCCTCTCTCTCTCGCTCTCCCCTCTCTCGTTCCCTCTCCCCTCTTTCGTTCCCTCTCCCTTTTCTCCCTCGCTCCCTCTCTTTAACTCCGAATCATTTTTTTCATTCGGTATACTGTACTTGCTCTGGTTGTGAACGGCTCATCTTACTTATATGATAAAGGTTTTGTTATAATACTGAACAGTTATACAAACTCAAACACTGGTGGACTGGGCATATCGTTGATGAGGAAGTAGCTGCCTTAGGATGAGTAGCTGGATATTTCCTATCACTATTTATCATAAGCTGTGTCATAGGCGCAACAAAGTTTTGTCTGGGCTTGACAGTCGTCTCTGACTATAACTATAACATGTGTTTGTGATAAACTATTCATAACCAGAACAAGCATAGCATACAATTATGGTAATATAACGGCGAAAACACTCTCAATGCGAACATTCCCTCACGGTGATCAAATAATGCCTGAATTTGATCTACCAACCGCACATGGATGATTGTTTGCCACTTCAGTTTAAAAAAACAAAAGATATGATTTCAAAAACAAAGGAAAAATAATCCCAATGGAGCCAGTTACCCGGTGAAAAACACTTGAAATATTATTGCCTTGAGAAGAACATTTCTCATAAAATCGCAAATCACACTGCACAAGATAAAAACCAAATTCATATGACGACAGTCTGTCTTGCAATTTTCTATTGCATAGTTGCGATACGTCTGAACTTATTGTCAGGCCCTGAACAAAAGAAATGAGACATTATTGTGTAAACCAAAATAATTCAGCATTATCGTGATATTGTCACGAAGGGATCACCCATCTTCCCCACTTTACCCTGTTGATACAAGACACAACATGGACAACACCAGACATAACACATTATATAAAATCATTATATGCATGTGTATGTCACCATTGCATACGAATAAACAGTTCCTAACCTAACGACGGTTTGCATACGCTTCACTTGGAGTGGCACTAAATCAAGTGCGCATTTCGCATCTCTAAAAAATTCTCACGGGAGTGCTACCAAACTCGGAAGTTCCGCCAAACAGTCACTAATCGTAAGCTTTTTAGGCGTCTCCAAAATATAATAGTTTCGTGGAATTACCGGCGAAGTTTGGTAACACCCGATGGAAATTTTTCCCACAGAGACATGGCTAAATGAGATCAAACGACAACAGAGCCTGAATTTGATCTACCTGTAAACCGAGCAGCACAAAAACAGTATCTTACCCGCAAAAAGGTCAATCGGGTTAAATATAAAGTCAAATAAAGATCAATTAATGAGAAAAAACAACAAGAAACCGCATTCGCGGAAAATATCTATGACCTACCAGTTCATGAGCAAAAATTGTCTCAAAGAAACAATAAGATCGTTCATCTTTTCTGAACAACGTGATAAATGCTAACACCTAACAATAAGATAACAACTGAAAACAGCCAGTAACAAGCAGAGAACGGAAAAAGAACAACAATAGACACATGCATGTTTTTGATCTACAGGATGCTTCCTGCTGCTCTCTCGGAATAGCAATCAATGAGTGAACTAGACCGCGCGCCCTCGTAAATTCATCTCACTTTTGATCTGTGGTAGTTGTTGGTATCCTGTCTTATGCCAAAAAAACTTTCGTTTCAGGAATCGATCTTCTAACAATAAGATAGAGATTTACGGAAGTGGACAAAGTTTGATATCTGGTATGCTTCCAAGGAGATTTTGGATTAAAGGAACAACACTCGAAAGACAGAAATGCGCGTGAAATCATCACACCGATCATATCAAGATGAGAGCAATCACAAGCATGGAATGTATTATACTGAGACTGTTGGGAATTGGATTCTGGAGTATTCGACTTCATTATGAGCCAAGTGGGAAACTTTTCCTGTCACTTTCTAATCAACAGGAGTCTCTGTGTTGGAACAAAACACAACGGGCGAAGATGTTGCACCTAGAGGTATATCCCATTCAAAGATATTCATACTCTTTTATCATTCAATCGCATAAGGCACTTATAGATCAGTTGAACCCACGAGGAGCACCAAACGGAACAAGTTAGTAATA
>JACMIJ010001693.1:0-11622 GCA_014805365.1 Koerneria luziae
GGTGAGAGCATGGGGTGTCCATCGTGCGAGAATTTTTCTATATCCAAGATTCGAAAGACAACGATTGATGGTCATATGGCTGCACCCGATCTTCGTCGTCTCTATCCGCCCACTTGCTTTTGTATTCTCCTTGATGGGTTCGAGAATGGCAGAGGCTTCTGAAGTAATCGACCTTCCGGATCGCGGGTTGTCTTCGAAGCTGTTATCTCCTTCCTCGAAACGAGTAAGCCCGCGATGAGCGGTGGAGTAGTTGACAGACTCCTCGCCAAAGACAGCGTTGGTATTGGCGACTGTGGTTACTGCCGGAGAGCCACGGTGCCACTCATAGAAGGCAAAGAGTCAAAATTGGGGTGAAGAAAAAGAAAACATAATTCGACTGTGAAGTGAGAGCGTGCTTTTATAAGGGTATTGCTGAGAAGCTTACAGATGTTTCTCTCACTACCAATAATTGGTTCATCGATATAGCTTAGGAATGAAAAGTTTCAGAATTGTAAACAAAAATCTTCCAAGACTTATGTTACAACCTAATAGATGTCGTTTTTGCGACCATAGTAGCATGTAGCTTTACATCTTACTTTGGCTTTGTAACAACTTAGTTGCCGCTAATAGTAGTTGTTCATGACCACGACAAAGCACCACAGTTAACATGGGAAACGGCTTACTACATAGTAACTGCAAGTATTGTATTATAATATCATACTGTATTAAAAATAAATGTGCATTATTCTACCATTCAGGTGGATATGATCAAAGAAATGCTTCGGGCTAAACAAGAAGCTGAAGAGGCTGAGCAGAAGCGAATCAAGGAGGAACAGGAACGACTGGAGGCATTAGAGAAGGCTCGAGAGGAACAGGTGCGGTTATTTAATTGTACCTTAACTCGATTAAACTGTATTTATATTGTATCTGTAAGTGTTGTAATGAGCGACATGAATTTCTGACATAATAGTAGAATGTTTGTTGGGTCAAATAGGTGCATTTGTTTTTCGAGTAACGTTTATGTCAAACATTGTTGCAATTTTTCGTTTTTTGAAGGCCCAAGATCAGTGCTTTATCATTAGGCTGCTATGAACAGGGACATGAAAGTTTCATAAGGTTGGTGGAAGATTATATCGTCATATCCTTTCATGCTAGAACTTCATTCGTTTTCTTGAGGAGATTATTTTGATTATATGTTGTGCTTAATTAATCTTAACTATGGTGAGAATAAAGGGAATAAGTAACCTTTGTATAGGAGCGAATCGCTCGCGAGGAGAAGGAGCGCCAGAAGAAGGAGAAGAAAGAGCGGGAGGAGCAGCTGAAGAAGGAGGGCAAATTCGAGACGGCCAAGCAGCGCGAAAAGAGGGAACGCGCACTCGCACAACTCGCGGCTGCCAGTAAGCTGTACTTTGTCGTGGCTATCAGTTTAATCAGCATACATCGAAAAGTTGTTGACGCCGGGGCACCCCGTTTTGCGATGCCTCAACATTAGAAGCACCTCGTTTTGGGATATCTCAACATTAGAAGCACCCTGTTCGTGAAGCTAGATTTTTGAAAGGCACTCCGTTTTGGGCCGTCTTATACTAGAGGGTCTCCCCGTTTTCGAAATATTCCTTTTATCAGTCTTATTTTATCTATTAGCTGGCAGGGTTTCCTGGTTTTGCTCCAGATTTGTATTGTGTAAGAAGGAACAAGTGAATGTCTGCTGCGGGGCAAACCCCTTTGTTTCCAGCGAGCTTTTCAGTGACCTTTTTTACTGAATCACTGGAAGCATTGTGATTTATAATACTACCGCTGTAGGGAAAAGGCTTGGACATCAAGGGCTGCCCGCCGTATTACGGTAACTTTGAAGAGCTAGATCGAGTAACAGACTGTACTTTCTTTTGGGGAAATAATCGGGAAGAGCACAACAGAGTTGGAAGGGCGAAAAAATGTCGGTACGAAAATAACATAAAGAGATTACACACTACTAATCGGTTTCGGATAACACTTATGACAAGTATCGGGGGTCTTTGTTTTGATGGTGACCATGTTGAATAATCTATATGTCAGCTTTATTAATTTACAGACATTACCATCGAGAAGAAGGAAGGTGAACCGCCGAAGAGGCCGGTATACGGTAAGCAGCGATATCGACCGAAGAAGGAGGCACAGAAGAAGGGAACCGAGGACAAGGAGACTAGCGAGCCGCGATCTGGTATCATTCACATCTTACAGTTGCAATTATGCAGTTATCCTCTAATTCTTTCCCCTTTCCCTTTTCTTTTTTTATTCTCAGAGTTTCTTTATGCTAGAAACGGCACTGCTGTTAGAAAGATTGGAAAGACATCAGTTATACAAGATATTTGTGTTTTACCATCCAAAGTTAAATAAGGATGAACGTGTTTTGTATTTTGAACAATCTTTTGAAACAAAGAGAAACCGTAACTAGGATGTGGTTTTTTAGAGTCGCCCGTGGTCGTTGAGATGCCGAAGGCAGAAGAGGAGAAAAGCGAATCTCCAACTGAGCAGCCTGAAACAGCTGCTGCTGTTGACGTATGTAACTTTGTTTTTTACTTTATAATAATCTTAATAGTTGATTTTTTAGAGTAAAGTTGACTGATGAAATATGCAAAAGGTCAGATTTTGCGTGGGTTTTGGTTTTGTTTGCATAATTGTGAGCTTGGTGAATTTGCGTTGCATTCAGTTATCATTAGCCAATGAAGTATTTTTTTCTAATGAATTGCTAGGGTTGACAACATGTTGATGTCATCAGATTGTTTTCATGCTTTGTAAGAATTGAAGATAAATTTTTATCTTATATGCGCTTATACGATGAAAAAAATAACACTATGTATATATGGAACTTTAGAAAATCATTAAATGCATTGATGTGTGTTTACAGTAACGAGGGCGTTTTGCAGGACGAACCACTGGATGACTGGGAGATGGCAGAAGAGGTCGAGAAGGAGGAAACGCCCGCCAAAGCGGAGAAGGCGAAGCCGGCAGCCGCTCCGGCTGCAACCGCAGCAGCAACCACGGCTGCCAAACCGGCTGTGGAGACAAAGAAGGTATGTTTTCGATATACTACAATAGGTGTACTATTGTAAAATTGCGAGGCGAGACAAAGAAGGGATTGTGCTATATCTGCTCTGTACATATACTGCGCTAGGTAAGGTGCATGGGATATTATCGTTGAAGGATCTTGGACCCCATCATTACATGGGAATAACGCGAGGAGGCAGAAGAAGTTGAGGGATATGACTTTCAACTGCCTTTTAGGTTCTTATTATTGTCGTTATGTTCAAGTTGGTAAAGTCTTTTCTGTAACGGTTCTGTTGTAGGCGCCGCCGCCAGCGCCGGCGGTATCGAAGCAGTCGAGCAAAGACGAAGAGGAGGAGGATTCGGAGAGCAGTTCCGACGAGGACAGCGAGTCGGATGAGTCGTCCGGTTTGTGAACAAACATGAACTTTGATCTTTTGGCTTTACGTGTATGTAAAGTAATTAACATAATTTTTTTATATTGCTACTTTTTATCAATGTAGCAAAGATGCTGCTAGCACAGCATGTAACCTCCTGGGCTACTTTTGTGGGATATTGTTTATCAAATTTTTTAATAATATTTATAATAATAATAAAGCTTTCCCTCTAGATGAGAGCAGTTCCGAGGAGTCGAGTTCCGATGAAGAGACGACTGGAAAGGGCAAAGAAACGAAGGAGCAGGTGGCGGAGAGAGTCCGAATGAGGCTGAAGGTGGGTTGAGATTGAATAAAAATGCCAAAATATGGTAAAATTAGTCTGTTGTGAAACAAAGTGTAAAGTAATACAGTAATTTTTTAATGAGTAAAGAAAAACTGTGGGATGGTATTAAAAAATGTCTTATATCTGCCAGTAATCCTGTTTATGTTCCTTGTAACAATGTGATGTAAATTATTTTACGTTACCAATCTATTTGTTTCGTTCAGAAACGACGCGAAGCGGCAGAAGCGAAGAAATCGGTCGACAATCTGCGCGCACCTGTGATCTGCGTCCTCGGACACGTCGACACGGGAAAGACCAAGATGCTGGATACGGTAGGTCAAAGAGAAAAACGTGACCGTCCAATATAAGAACCACCTGGATAAGAACCCTAGAACAATGCTGATTCGATAGCATTGTTCTAGGGTTCTTATTCAGGCGGTTCTTATTCTTGGCGGCGCCGAATCAGGAAGTGTTTTCTCGGTGTTAGACAGATTCCATTGTGGAAATGGAAGACACTTGAAAAACATTCTTTTACCCATCCAATTTTGAGTGTTCTTAGTATAAGAATGCACATTTATAATCTCATGTAATTCAAATGTGAATGCTTTCCAGATTCGTCGCACGAACGTCCAAGACGGTGAGGCGGGAGGAATCACCCAGCAAATCGGAGCCACCCAAGTGCCAGCTGAAGCTATCAAGGAGAGATGCAAGATGGTCCGAAATGTATGTTGTTCGGACTTTTTCTTTAGCTTTGCTTATGACTTGTGAGGTTTCTAGTATCATATACGTATTACGCACATATTTTATTTTATGTCTTTTGCAAACGCTTGTGGATTGTAGTCATGCATAGAGAGATGTAACGTTTTTATATTTCGAAAACTCTAGCGCACGAATTGAAATTAGACTGACAAGCAAAGAAAGTCTAATATTAGGGTACTTCAAAACGGAGTACGCTGGCGTTATCAATAACATTGTTGATTGTGTATGTTTCTGCGTTATCTTACAATTAGTTTGTAGAAACAGAAAAATTGTGAATCCAATTGACGAAAATGATGCATTTCAGTTCGTCCCCGACCAAGTGCGACTGCCCGGTTTCTTGATTATCGACACACCTGGCCACGAAAGTTTCGCGTATGTTTGTATAATATTTTTTTCTAGTCTGCATTTCTGGACATTTGAGATAAGGATGTAAAAAAACGTTTAGAAAACGTTAGAAAAATGAACGTTTTGGTCATGTCTGCTGCTTACTCTCATGACCAAAGGATTTTTTCTGACCATTCGAGCATATGCAGTAGACATATCAATGTCCATGTTCCAAGTCCGTTTGTCCAACTTGTATTCCCACCTCTCTTGTCGACGGCGTCTGGTTGTGAGTGGGTAGTGGTGTTTGAGTTTCATGCCCAGCATATGGTCGGTTTGTCTGCTTTCGTACCAGTAGTCTCACTATTATGTTGTTGTTAGCTTTCTTTGTGTGGTAAATATTTTATACACGTTTACGTGCTTTGCCCCTCCACAAATGTGAATCTACACTTTGCCCCTCCTCTGGGACAGTCGTTTCCAACGGAAGCATAGCTATGATTGTGTTCTTTGCCAAATGTATGCCGTATAATGGAAACATTTTCCGCAATCAGATTGACTTTTCAATAAGATTGATTTTGTTTAAAAATGATTTTTAGGGTTCTGATGTATATTATTGATTACATTACGGTATTCAGGAATCTGCGATCGCGGGGCAACTCGTTGTGTGATTTCGCCATTCTGGTCGTGGACATCATGCACGGACTGGAGCCGCAGACGAAGGAATCGCTGAAGTTGCTCCGGCAGAGGGGAACGCCCTTCGTCGTCGCCCTGAATAAGGTGAGCGTTCAAACGCTTTCCCGCGCTTTTTGTTTTTGATTTCTAGCATTGTTACTGCATGTGTTGAGACGCAGCACAATAGAGCAGCCTCGTGGTCGTTGCACGGTTAATCTACCGTTGTCATCAACTTTTGATCACTTTTGAGAGTGAGAAACACCAATTCATGTTGCCTTTGACAGTTTGGTTAAAAAGCAACGAAAACCAGATACTAACTATTATGATCAATATCGTTGCAGATCGATCGATTGTACGGTTACGAGTCGAATCCGCGCAAGGACGTCTATCAGTTGCTGAAGTCGCAGCCGCAGAACACCCAACTCGAGTTCAAGGAGCGATACGAGAAGATCGTTGTCGAGTTCGCCGAGGAGGTAGGCAGGGAGAGATACTGTAGGCGGGTGGAATACTGTAAGCCGGTAGACTGATCTGGGGATACTGTAGTTAGATGAGGATACTGTAGATCTCCCACATACAGTATTGTCGTCAAGGAATACGTGGTTTGCACAATAATTGCGAGAGAAATTGGCGATTATTCACGTAAAACGTTTGCTGTATTATGGGACTATCAGTAGACTCATTATTACCCTTTGAATTTATACGAAAATATTTGCCATTGTTGTTACATGAAACCGACATTCAAATTTGATCTTATTGTGGTTGTTGCGTAAAATGACAATATTTATTGCTTTAGTCGCTGAACGTAACGCTGTCCAATCAGAACAAGGATGAGGAGGAATATATTTCGATGGTATGTTTGTGGTCTTTGAATATGTTTTATTATTGTTTGTATGTATATATGACCCTTATTGTGTAGCAGCTATTGTACTTCTATGGTAATTTTAGTGATTTATAGGTACTAATTCCGGTATTAGTCACTAATTAAGAGTATTCCCGAATCAAGGCTTCCGGTACCGGGACGTTGTATTGTATTTTAGTCCGCAGTCCTCACCAATTATATAATATTATCATTACTTATTACATTGTATAACTGTAAGTGATTGATGTGCAGGTACCGACATCGGCGTACCTCGGAGACGGAATCGGAAACCTCATGGAGTACATCGTGAACACGACACAACGACGATACGCACAGAAGCTGGCCTTCTGCGAGGAACTCGATGCGACTGTTATGGAGGTATTTTTTTCCCTTTGAAACTATCCCTTGTTTGATATGTTTTTTTCTTATTTCTACTCTATGTACTTACTGTTAAAACATTATTAATGATAGGAAATTGTAGTTAGGACATTTGAATTTGAAGTGATGCAAGCGAAGTGTGCACCTTGGTTATACTACCGCTGCCACGCAGCCGGTTTCCACTTTTATTCCTCATTTTTGAGCACCAAAACGTTACGCTACCCGGCATCTTTGAAAATTTTCCACATGTTTACATGTTTTATCTCTCTTTCACGTAATCAAATACCTATTTCACCCCCTCCTCTGGGTCAGTCGACTCCGACGGAAGCAGTGATAAAACCGTACAATTAGTATGTGCATAAGAGTGAGCATGCGCATAAGTTTGACTTGTTTCTGAAAAACGTCCTGTTTCAAGGCATTTCGCCATGCGGGTAGTCCTGGCCTTCTGAAAACTAGTGTACTGCTTTCACATTGGTTATTCATGGCCTCAGCAACTATATGGTACTTATCGGAAACGTAAATACGACGCGATTGAATGCGTTCGTATTCTTGTTGGGCTTTTTTTATTGCAAGGTACAAACTGTTCTCGCCGGTCCAAAATAACGGTAAGAGGATGTGCTAAGCGTAATCCATACAAACGTGTTGATGTTCAGGTGAAAGCGATTCCGGGTCTCGGCACGACGATTGATGTGATTCTGGTGAACGGTACGCTGAATGCCGGTGACATCATCATTCTCACCGGAACCGAAGGCGCCATTATGACGCAGATCAGGGAACTGCTCATGCCGCAGCCGCTCAGGGAACTTCGGGTCAAGGTTCGTAGATCAAAGGACAGGAATTGTGTACTTATAAAGTGAACTAACTATAAGTTGGTGAGCGGTCATTATGCATCAAACTGAACGGTTCTTTGACCGGTATAAATTCTTTAGTTGTAGGCTGAAATACCGAATATGCGTTTCTTCTCCTTTATAAATCAAGGAGAATGTTTTTTTGGTTGTGACACTGGGATATGTTGAAGTTGTTGAATTGCATTTACAAAAATGTTATTGTTATAATTATTATACCTGTGGTTTATATTAATCGGTTACTGTATTTCAGAACGAATACGGTCATTACAAGCAAGTGAAGGGCGCACAGGGTGTGAAGATCTTGGCGAAGGGTCTGGAGAAGGCACTCGCCGGTCTGCCACTATTTGTCGCCCATAAGGATGACGAAGTGGATATCCTCAGGTGAGCTGAGTATCGCGAGGTTTACCGTAACCCTACCGAGGTTACCTTTTTGAGTGGTATCAATTAGCTTTCTTGTTGTAAGCAAGCTTGTTAGTTTCCTTGGTCTTGAAAAAAGGCTCGACTAACAATATTATTTCTGTCCTCTCGTGTTGAAAAAAAGTTACGCACGGCAACGTATGTGCATTGGCGTTTTGTTTGTTTGTGTGAGTTATATTACATGAAGCCATTAAACAGTGCTAAATGAAATGTAATATACTATTGCAGGGAGGATGCGGATGCCCAACTGTCGAAGGCACTGATGGCCATCAAGAGGAAGCCGGAGGGCGTTTACGTCCAGGCGAGTACACTCGGATCCCTCGAAGCGCTCCTCGAGTTCCTCAGGACGCAGAAGATTCCGGTTTGTTCGCGTTTATTGATTACTAGTTTTGTTCTTACAAAAGTGAAATACAATAATATTTACAAAATGAAATAGTGATTTTTGTTATGGTTGTTACAGTAGGGATTGCTCCACCGGAGCTGCTGGCTAAAAGTTACTCCTTGTACCGGTTTAATACTTGTGTGTACTATGATTAGCCTGAGACATGAGTAGCATTTTATATAATATAAATTTTCTTTACAATGTGAAAATGTTGTAAGCTTATGGCTGAATGCGATTGTTACAGTATTCCAACGTGAACATCGGTCCGGTACACAAGAAGGATGTACAAAAAGCGGCGGCTATGCTGGAGCACAATGCGGAGTGCGTTTCCTCATAGCTTTACAGATACACACATTATTATGATATTAATCAAACGATGTATAAGGTGTTGTTGTAGTTTGTAGTTTAACCTCACTGTATGACGTAATTGTTTAGATTCTGGGCGATTTTGGTTTCAACTAGGCAAAGAATGTTTACACATTTGTTTTGTGAAGTGACTGCTAAAGAGACTACAGACGCGGTAGTAAACTCCCCGGAATCCGCGAGCTCGAAACCTCGGAGGATCCTCCATTAGTTAGCAGAAACCTGGGGGGGTTTCTAGCTCAAGAAATCCGAGGAGTTTACTACCGCGGCGTTGTGTAGTTGTATTTATGTTCTACGCAGTTTGATCTACCGTGAATCTAGTATGATCTCTCTCCGCATCCAGGTACGCCTGTATCCTCGCCTTCGATGTGCGCGTTGAGAGGGATGCGCAGCAGTTTGCAGACAACGAAGGCGTCCGTATCTTCCAAGCGGATATCATCTATCACTTGGAGGACAACTTCCTCAAGTACAGGTACGGAGAGCAAAGATGCCGTGTTGGTGTAGTGGCTAGAAGTTAGCTCTAACGAAACGCAGGTTGCTAGTACGATTCTTGCGACTGTTCATTTGTTTTGATGAGGAAGTTGCAAAGAAAAACGACTTTTAAGTTTCAAATGCACTTTTAAGTATAGAACACGCAAGAAAAATAATGGTTTTGCTATATTTTCATTTCAATGACTTTGAATTCGATTGAATTTTTTTACCGAATACCGTATGATATTTCTCTCTATCCGAAGAAACATCTTCGCTTCCGTTGGAATTACGCCATAGTCTATGAAATGCGCATAAACATTGTAAACATTGTAAACATTGTAAACATTTTTCTCTTTTTGCATTTCTCAACGTTAAAAAAGTGCGAGTTTGTTGCATCATGGTTAAATATGAGATTCATACTGACATACAGTTGCTATTTCGTTTAAGGAACAAGTTGTGGTTTGTGCGCAAGTGATTTTATGCGCTTATGGGATCATCTCAGTTTATTCTCTATGACCTCGTTGCTAATTCAGAGAAGAGCTACGCCTGAAGGCTCGTCGCGAGCACGAGCATCTGGCGGTGTTCCCGTGCCGCCTGAGGGTCCTCCCACAACACATCTTCAACGCCCGCAATCCCATCGTTATCGGAGTAACCATCGAAGCCGGCCAGATCAAGAAGGGAACGCCCATTTGTGTGCCCAGCAAAGAGGTACGGGGTATTGTGTTGTAGTGTCATTTTTAGCAGTAATAATAGGTAACTAATAATGTTTTAGGGAGAGTTTACTGCATTGCGTTAGATTTCTAGTGTTGGGTACAGAAGCATAGATATCTCAAAGTAGTGGAAATGGGAGCGCAAGGTGGCACGACCTTATGGCCCCATTCTAGTTGGCATTAGAAAACGGCTGATAGTATTCGAGAAAATAAACTTTTTCTGGCCATATCATTTATTTTAATGGCATACGCTTAGAATCAGTGAACATTTTTGTTATTATCGTTGGTTTTTTTTTTCTCGTGTATGCTGTATGTTCCAGTGCATCTTCTTGGGTAACGTGTCATCGATTGAGAAGAACCACGATCAAGTCGATTCGGCGAAACAGGGCGACGAGGTACAGTGGATAATGGAAATATCTTTTATTTTTATGTCTATGTCCTTTTTTATTATTAGTTGATAGCTTCCTAGTAGGGGGAGCATTAATTTTGAATGCACACGAGAGCGGACACTCGAAATGATTGCTGTTCACCCGAATCTCGGGGTCTACCGTTGTTTGCCGGACCATTAACGAGTGATTTAGATATTAGAGTATCTTTTGTTTTTATTTTTATATCTTTTTATGACTTAGATATTAGTAACATAGAAGAGTTGTAGCCGATCCTCCTTACAGTGTCCCGTAAACGATGACATAACGGTATGAACATTTTATTCAAAGCGCGTGGGATTGTGTAATGCAATTCTCTCTGTAAAGCGGTCTTACTGTAAAAAAAGATAAATTGTACGATTAAAGCTTTCTGCCGAAATTGATTACGAAATATTAGTGATGCACAGATGTGGTTGTTCAGGTGTGCATCAAGATCGAGAATACAACGGGTGAGGCACCGAAGATGTACGGACGACATTTTACGCACGAGGATGCGCTTGTTAGCCGGGTATTGATTTATTACTGTTTTCTTTTGCATATGCTGTTTTTGTTTAACCGGAACAACTTGTTTGCTCTGGAACAACGCTTAGTAGTAACTGTTTGTGTTTCAAGTTTGTTTGTTGAACTTGCATTTGACGCATTTTCAATTAATACTGTATTTACTGTATTGAGCCAAGTTTATGTTCTAGCATTGATCTGTTTGAATGCATTGTTCATTTTGACAGTCATATAATTGATAGTTTTGTCTCACAGACAATTACAGCAATCCTTTAGCTTCGTCATACTTTTTGCGTCCTCAAATTTGCGCTAACAAGTTGTTTCAGATTACCCGAGAGTCGATCGACGTGTGCAAGACGTATTTCCGTGACGACCTGACCAAGGCCGACTGGCAGGTGATAGTTCAACTGAAGAAGGTTCTCGACATTATGTAACCGGTTACCGCCCTGTAACATACCGGTTATGTGTCTGTAACATACCGGTTACCAGCTTGTGACATCCGGATGGCCCCCCATTTCTTCCCGTTTTATCTCGGAGACGTCCTGCCATGTTCTCCCGTAACACCTTTCGCATTCTATGGGTTTTCTTGCCTGTTGCTTCTTGTGAGAAAGCGTGTCCTCTGTTCGGTTTGAAACATTTCTGATTTATTAAAGTTAAATATTGTAGTAAAATTATGAATTAGAGATATTAATTGTGTGCTAAATTTGTTCCGGAAAGAAGAAATGTTTTATTGCATCGAGTCTTTGTTACTAGTTGATGTTGTTGCTTCGTATACCCTCCCGTTTCATATCTAGTATAGACCCTCTTCTAATAAGAAGTA
>JACMIJ010001694.1:0-11620 GCA_014805365.1 Koerneria luziae
AGGGTGGTAATGAAGGTATTCCAATGTAAAACAATCCTATTGAAATAAAAGTTTGCATGGGCAAACCTGACAATTGGATACGTAAGCCGAAGACGGTAAGTAGTCTTAGTAATAAATAGGGTTCCAAAAAGAAAATATAAAAGGCTGGAAACACAAAAAAACAAGGCTGTGAAGTGCTGACGGTCAGTTGACAGACATAAATTCTTCCAGCCATCACCTAACGCCACATTTCACCAACACCTCCTATATCACTAATCTTAATGGAATTCGGAAGCTTCGGATCGCCTGAGGCACGGAGAGAAAGAGAGAATACGAGACGGGCAGAGAGTCAGAGTGATAGGAGACCGATTACACCCTGAACACGCAGCGGATAACAACTGATAAGCAAGAGCGACACAAGAATAACAACAAGCCGAGAAGATCCTTGCAGCAGCCGACAACTATTGGGTTGTATACAAGTTGAATATTAACTTGTAACTGATAAAGGCCATGATTTGAGTAAATTTATTGTTAAAGGGGACTGGAAACCGTCGGTTTACCGAGGAATTTACTTAAGTGTATTCCCTGAACACAAAAGTGACGGGTCAATAAAGCACTCGTTATGAACACATTTTTAAAATGACGATTTCCGGTCTCCTTTAAGAAGCATACTAATAGTCATAAGCATACAACTCCTTGGGGCAATGCGCGACAACAAGACAATAAATCGCTCTGGGAGGTGGAAGGCGCGAGAGGGGGGGGGGTGGCCGGCCAGTGTAGTGCCCCCCTCGCCGGCCTATTGTCCTAAGGCCATTTCGGCCTTTCATGCCATTTAGCATCTGCGAGGTTCCCCGAGATGGAAATGAGTCAAGTGACCGAGGTGGCCTTTCCCCCCGCAACTGTCAACATCTTACAATTAGCCGTTCTGCTGCTCCTTTTGTCATTTCCCTATATGCAAGGTTTTGATGTTGTTACCAGACCGCCAGTTCGAAATTTCCAGAACCCTTTGTTCTTGCTTCTTTATGTGTTCATATGCAAATGAGGTTGGTATATTGGACTCAATGGTCAAAGATTAAGGAAAATATTGGCCCAAGGTTCTCCAGCATGAAATAAGGAACACCACTGAAACACAATAAATACTCCCAGAAGACTCCGCGTGCTCATAAAAAACGGCGAATAGCACCTGGAATGTTCGTTTTCTAAAAATATCCTACAGTGAACAGTTTCGAAATGGCATAGCAGACCTCCTGGGGTGCTTGGCAATGAAGAAATTGAATGACTACGCCTCTACATAGAAGAATTTGTCATTCCGCCTCATAAGACTAATGACAAACTGGTAGATCACCAAAGTATACAACTTGGATGAACATGTTATTGTCAGCAGACTGCGTAAATAGATAAGTGACAAGTTATGGATAGACACTTGGTTGATTCGAACAGCAAAAGAAACTATTAAGAATGTGTGTCCTGTCAGCTTTATGCAACGACGATTATAAAATATCCGTAGGATAACGTAAAAAATAATACGTCGTAGGTTGTATGTGTTACTTTTGTGTTGAAAGTCCTAATTGTAAGCATAAGTAACGTTTGATCTTATTGTTAGGAACCAATTGAATACTACAATGCAATAGCACGAGCAATAAGGAAGAGCAAGATTTAAGAGAAACGGCCAATAGTCAACAGATTGACAAAAAGCAGGCAACATTAGTCCAGTCTCTCTTCCGCTGTAAGTAATGTTTCTTTGTCTTGGAAAGGTCATTTCACTAATGGAACAGAAGGATGTGTTTGTTGTCAAAATAGTGGACGATCTTAAAACATTTCGGACGAAAATGTACAGTAGTTCGATCATCTATTTGTATTTTAAGAATAAAAACAACGTGATATAAACTGACATTCTTATGATACATTTATTATAATAACCAACGACTCATTTGCCATCTTATTGTTAGCAAAAATATTCTAACAATACGACGGTCCAATTCGCAGTGTTATGTATTTTCAATGATTGTGGTCCTACTGTCTCATTGTTATCAAACACTGGGCTTTTTGCCTGATCAGTTCATTTTGCGGCGAACTTACCAGGAACACGGGATGCACACGATACTCGCACTTCTGCGGCATACAATTCCACATTGAGCAGACTTCCGGCAGACCGCAGTCGCAGTCCTCGCCCTCCTCCACCACACTGTTACCGCAGATCGGCTCCGACCTGCAATAAATTAAGTTTTTAAAAACCTCATAAGAATTAAATCGTATCATACATAAAAGTTTTAAAAAAAATTAAAGTTTTCCCGAATCAAGGCCTATTCGCCTGTGGGGGGTCCCGAAGAGGCCGATCATACATAATAGTAGTTTATGAAAGTCCACCGTTGAGTGTTCTTAATTATTGTTGTACACTAAGTCTTGAAGATGAAACAAAACAGTGATATGTTTTACCGCACGAATACCCGAGTGCGCCTCACCTCTTCTTCGCAAGCAAATCAACCGCAAAATCCTTGACGTTCTTCAGTTGCTTTGAAAGCATGTCCATGGTCACGTTTGGCCATTTTATGCCAGCCATGTATTTTATTATGTCTAGCTTCCCAGGCGTGTATTGTTACTGTAGGAACTATACGACCAACGGTATCGGAAGAAATAGCGACAATGACAATATAGAGTCTAATTGAAATATAAACGTTGTGGTGACGCTGATATGGGCTAGCTTATAGAGAAGTTGGGTGAGTTCTAGAGAAACGAGTGCCGGTCGGATTCTTGCTATCACCGTAGACTGTAGACAGAATAGCACAGAGTAGCGCAGTCTCGGCCGAAGGTAACACCACGATCCTATCGGAAAAAGTGGAACACCCCTTCCGATCAAGGGCCGATACTCAGGCAAGGGAAATGGCCAAATAAGGGGTAAGTGAGAAAGAAAAGAGGAAAACGGTCCGAGTAAGTGATCGCACTCTATGAGTAGGGCGACCCTTCCGTATACTTTATTGAATTCCCAATAAAAGGAGACATATATTGGGTAGATCAAAGAACTTTTCGGATGTGTAGCAGTTACATGAAGTATGTAATTGACTATTCTTTGTCGGCGTTTGCTACATTCAGTGTGTCTTATTGTAAGGTACGGAATATTTGCCCATTACTTTTGCGCCTCAGAAAAAGCACATGAATATGTGTATTACGAAAGAAGGAATTTTCGTTTGCCTGTATGTCATAGAAAATAAAAATTGTGATAAACTAAACGGTACCTTGTAAACTTCATTGGCAGCGACTTGACACAGCGATTCTTGTAGAGAAAGTTGACGAACTGTTGGGCCGTGCAATCGTGATCGAAACCACTGCAAAATAAGCCGATTAGTATGATTCCAATCAAATAATCATAATCAGTTTGTGGATCATGTTACTGGCTGTAACACTGACATGATAAATCTTACAATTAGGATAGTTCTACGGTTACTAACAATAGTGAAGTTGGAACAAGAGAAGCATATGCATAGAATACCGTTGCCGTTATAATCATCAGAACATGGAACTAATAGCATGTATGAACTAAACAAACAAACAATTTAGACGTATCAGAAACAAGAGTTTCAGCCCGGCATTTCCAGCTGAGTAGATCAAAATAACTGTCACGCCGATAGTTCGAGTGCCCAATTTGGCTTTTCGCTAACTACACCTCCAATTGACTCCGCCAATGCCAAGTTAGCGCAAATATATAACAGGAAGTATGTTTCGTCACTGAAAGTGCGAGACATAAAAATGACTAATTGTAAGATCCAGTGCAAAATGAAGCTTTATCTTGTTAAGTTTCCCAACTAAAATCATTCTTGAATACCGTATCAGCCTAGCAAAGCTCGCGTGACTTGGAAATAGCCATTGCAAAACTGAAACTGACTTTCATGAGACCACAAACCCTTTGCGGACCTCCGCCATCATAAATCTTCCATGCCTGTAAGAAGCGCCGTCTCTCACAGCGCAAGAAACCAAAATCGACCGCTCGGCAAAAATTAATTGCCATTCGTATAGGCCGATGCTCCCATCGCAAATGACCCACTTGTTTGGTTCTCTTTCCCACTGCAGCATCTTCATGGCTATTGGCATTGCTAGAGAAAACAGTGCCTTATAACTATGGCACTTATTGTATGGAGTGTCAATCATTACCTCATTGTCAGTATTGATCATCATGCTATGTACAGTCTGAATATGATCCAGCGTGGTATCAACATATACCAGTAAGTTATCCTTTTATACACTTCCCCTCCCTCTTTCACTATCAACCTCTCATCTTCTCCAATAACACATTCTTCGAAATGTCGTATAAATCTATCTATCTTTCTAAAAATGTTAACATTGAAAGTAATAGTATATCTTCAATATGGATACTATTTGATATAAGGTAAAGACAAGTCAAATATGCCCCAAAACCCTTGAGCAAAACGATTGTCCAATATCCGGCTGGAACCCCCAGCCACACGCTTTTTATCCCACCGTAATAGCCTTGAAAATTGGCACCAGATGGACAGGAAGAGATTTGGCCATAGATTAGCCAAAATACGAGAAACGGGCAAAAGAATCACCAACAGCGCTTCTAGTTAGTTACGCTTCATTTTACAATTTTGTTTACAAGTCTTTCAACACCGCAGTAATGCAATACATGTTTGAACCATGAACCATTTCATAACATAAAAACCCAGAAACTTTATCAAAATGAAGAAAAAGAAAAAATATCACGAAAGCGCGAAAACAATCCTCCCGATTAGCTTCCTGATAGTGGAAGAATGAGTGTGGGTTGGATTTTGTGATTGGAGGCCCAGAGGCGAAAGAAACAAAGAGGAACGACGGGAAAGCAAACAGATTCAATAGCAGATCAACACAACTATCCATCCCAACACATCCTCGTGCAATTTATCCAGGAAGTCAATACGAAGACGCCTACTATTATCGAAACGTTAGTGTTTAGCCAATATATACAACGTTGTAGTAATTAAATAAAGAAATCGTTTAAATCGCTTGGCAATGACACCGTTGTATTTCTCGGTATTAAAAAAGTTTTTATCCAAATATTTCTTACAATTAGGAGTGTGTTATTGTCGTGCTCATACCAGTACAACTTCTACAGTACTTTCGCAATACTTTACTTTACAGTACTCTTACTTTAGTTTGCATTCCGAACTCGACATCAGTCCGTGCCATGTGAGTACAATTCTCCGTGGTCACGAAAAACAGTTTCTTGCCGTGTTTGCCTTCCACCGCCCACTAATCCATCCCACTTTGGAAGAAAAAACTCGAGACCCGTGAAATGCGAAAGAATACAGTCAGTCAATGGACATAGGAGGGAATGGAAGTTAGGGAAGGCAATTGGTACAATCTTAGAGGGTCACCCTTTTTTAAAAGCTTAATCTTCTAAAAACGTTAGAAGTGACGATCAACTAATTGTAAGTATTCCCATTTTGGCAATTTTTAGCGCCCTAATTTCATAAATGCTACAACATAACCTACATGACGCATAAGGTAGGATTAACCATTCCGGTATTTCCTGACAATAAGAACACAATGCACTAAACGACCGTGTCGCCTGCTTCGTAGTAGAACCCAAGACCAAAAACAGTGTTTGTTATTGTTGTTTTGGGGAAACGCTGCTGGGTATCGTCCTAGAGATTGTAGTGGCAAATGTGTCAGCGCCATTTCGGTGATCACTAAATGTGTGAACTTTTCCTAGCTTCCTTGAAACAACAAGGTGCGAAATCATCATCTTATTGTTTGTTAGTTAGGGAGCAACAGTATGGTCCTTTGCGGTTCTGCCGTACTAATTGTCCGAACTACTGTGACGCTGTTCATTGTATAAAATATTGCACCATAATTTTGTATTGAATGATCAACAGAACGACGAAATTAACATTAGAAGAAGAAGACAGAGATTACTTTCCTACCAATGAACTGCAGTGTTACGTCTGGTATTATATAACCTAACAATAGATAAAACCGAATTATGATCATTCTGGAATGAGCGAAAACACATGAGAAAACGCCTGTGACACCCGGAAAAGCAGCCAAAAACACGGCGGGAAGTTGTTTGTCGTGAGGATGAACACAGGTCGCATCGATGATTATCAGACAGACGGAAAGGCAATGCAATCGCGGTTTCTAACCCGGTTACTCTTTTTCTTGTCATGTTATCATAGACTGTAAACAGTGTTATTGTTTGTTATTCGCCTATGTGATCTTATTTTAATACAAATCCACCGTGTTATCCAATAAGTTGTTGCAACGAAGCAAAATGTTACGGTGCTTTGCACGTTTCTCAAAATAATCTCTTCCACTTACAAGTATCAATGTATTTTCAACTCTCTCTACACATTGGTGACAAAGAATAAGAATCTAAGAATAAGAATTTGTCCAAATTTTGTATTCTTTTACAAAGTAGTTTCAAAGTATAACTATCCTTTACTTTACTTTTCAAAGTATGAAAACCTACGGTATTCGAAGACACCCGGGATCTGAAGCGACGTGGGTGGTCGTGTCTCTTTTCGTCAGGTGACCACTCTCTCTCCTCCTCCGGTTGTCCTCCCGGTTCGGACATGGACAGTTCGGCACGTACAATGTGGAATTGGCTGGCTGAAAAATGAACATACAGTAACCTATAATGTTATAATACTAATTCTTTTTGTTAGGACAAAAAGTAAGTAAAATCAAGGGTATGTGAAGCAAAAGAGATGTAAAGCGTTTCCTGGAGTATATTGCAAATACGTAGCTTCTCAAAGCAACAATTATGACAAATTATAACATTTAAGATTAGAAGAACTGCACACTACGTCTATTAACCGCTAATCTTATTGTTAGTAAGCCCTTTAATAGAATACAATACAAAGTTAGCAAAAAAATTGAGCAGAAAGTGCAAACCTTATGCGGAACTCCGAGCAGATGCGCAATTTCGTGGAAGAAAATTCCGCCCATCGCTTTCGGTTCCTGTGGGAAGAACTAAAAAAACGTTTGTTTGGTGCAACACCATAGACAAAATATGATCTACATAGGCAACATAGATTATGATCGCGTAAGCTAGAAAAAATGTATCTTCACCAAGACATACTCTATATTGCATGAATACACCTACTGCAAGCCTTGTATAACAGTAAGTAACGAACCCCACAGAGCATAACCGACTGTGGCGAACAGAGGCCATCCACGAATGCCAGACCACCCGCATACTTATGGGAGAATAGGACGGCGAAATCGTGTTCCACAACTTGGGCTAATCTGGAAACCGCAAAATATAGTGTGTTTACAAACATGAGATCATGTCATTTGTTCCTCCCTGTAAACTGAACAAGCAGCATGGAAAGAGAACGGAGCAGAACGATCAAGCTAAAGGTATACTGCTTTGCATGGAAACACGCAAGTAGGCTCTTTCAATACAAATTTATCAGAAGCCTATGGTGGAACAAGGTAATGTGTCATCTATTACTATTACTATTACTTGTAAAATATACTAGAAAAATCATATCAGTTGCACAATCTACTAACAATAAGATATCTGAAAAGCTCACTAACCGCTGATTTCGAAACTCCTGGAAGGTGTACAACGAGAAATCGCTTCGCATCAAAGGTAGAATGTCTAGTACGACCATCGCCACGTTCAATTGATTTAGGTACTGAAACGTAAACATTTTCTTATACATCAAACATAACAATATTAGCATAAAAACAGTAATTAGATGTAAACTTAATTGTAAAAATAAACAAATAAGTTTACAACATACCCTATTAGCTTCTTCAGCCAGCAACAAAATCTTCGATTTTACCCGTATAAAATCGTTCTCGTAGTGATCCATCTAAACGGTTTATGATACAGAAAATTGAACAGAACAGAACTCAACGATCAAAGTCTGTGAACTTACATTTCTATTAAAACATACATGCCAACATTTAAGATCTGTCATAGATTAAAGATCACATAAAGATCACTGTATGAAAACGTCAACAAGCCAACATTTAAGATTTGCATAGACCAAAGATCACAAGAACTTACTATTAAGGAGTCAACAAAGAGTAGTGCATGAATATATCGCAGACCATCCCCGCGAAGGTCAACTTCGGAATAGTCGGGTGCCGGTGCTCCCCACACAGCGGGTGCACGCCGAACACGTATTCCCTGAAAAAGGACAAAATTCTACTTTTAATAACTAATTGTAAGATATTCAGATATACAAAACCGATCTGTCAAAACATTAAACTAACAAGTAGCAATTTTCTCTCTTATTGTTATGATCAATTACTTAATTTACTTAAACTATTTCTTCTGCATTATATCATTTTTACATACAGTATGTTGTTGTGAGAACTTTTCTACCGTAAATAACTAGAAAGTTAGTGCGAAATGTATTCCATGAGCTCCCTGAAGCAGTTTGAGATCATGCAGAATAACGGAACTTCTTCTGTTTTACACTTTTTTGCTAACAATAAGCAGTTTCCCTGGGATATTCTTGAAGTCACTACAGTATATAGCATACCTGCACATCCTGCGTCCTGACGAGAACAAAGAGTAATCCAAGTAATAACAATAAATTAGATAATAATAGTAAGCTAGAGTGAGGCAGCATCGTTGGCAATTGAAAGACTCGGCAAGATGATCGGGGCCTGGAAAGAAAGCATATAAAAACTAATACTAATTGTAAGAGTTTTGAGGTTGCTGTAGTGAGCAACATCAAAAGATCGTGGTGTTCACACTATCACCGGAAACATTTAAAAGCAAATCTTTCTACAATCTTATTCATGAATACCTAGAATATCGTCCGTACGATTTTGAAACTTAGCCATAAGCACAAAGCAATCAAAACACTTAAATTAGATGAAAACAAACACAG
This sequence comes from Koerneria luziae, assembly GCA_014805365.1. Taxonomy (NCBI): domain Eukaryota; kingdom Metazoa; phylum Nematoda; class Chromadorea; order Rhabditida; family Neodiplogasteridae; genus Koerneria; species Koerneria luziae. The sequence continues at coordinate 8,826 of JACMIJ010001694.1, forward strand.
TATGATAAATTCATAGTGATAGCACCCAAGCCAAGATCACAATACCCCAACCCCCTCTATTACTCATCCCGGATTCTCAAGAGATATTACTACGGACCAGCACATTCCAGGATGTAGTCATCGGTTAGCAAAAGCCGGACTGCATGGAATCCCATTGTATTCGTAACTTGTTATATTAATGTAATGGTACCAAATAGGTTTTTTCTGTAAGTGCGGTGAGTTCTTTATTTAAAGAAACTCTGTTCCACAGCTACATATTCAAAAAGCATAACTATTCTTATGACAATAGTGTTCATGGTTCTTACAATTAGGTTTCAAGACTTTCGGAGTGTTTTGTATACCCCTGGCCTAAAGCTGAGCTTATAGTCAATCTTAAAATTAAAAATCATCTTTCTCTACAATTCAGAACCTAGATATGATAAACACAAGTGTTTTTTTCAAGTCCATGTTCCCGGTCATATCTTACGATTAGGCCTTAGAATTTCGGACCATGCCTTAAATTTTAGAAAAAAATGATACTGCTCTATAAACTACGACTTAGAGAAGTTATTTTTTTACCAAGCCCAAATGTCGGGCCATACCTTAGATTCCTAAATCGAAAGACGTTGTGATGGAGGATGTCGGGAGGTCTCGTCGACTCCTCCCCTACATTGCACTTTCACGCATTTTCGTCCTTATCGGCAATGGTTCCTGAGAAGGGAATGAGCATGAACCGGGAATGCACTTTGGCACGCGCTGATACACTGGGAAGCATCAAGAGGACTCGCAAAGTGAGGTTCAGAAAACACGCGTTATTTCATATGGCGGCTAACAATAAGGAGAATAGCATGCACTGGCTTTGCATTATACGTGCAACACGAGAGCCATGCAGAGTTACGAAGAACATAAACGAGCTGAGGCTAATCGACACTTTAGGGAAAACATGATTACTAAAAAATGACCACATAGTGATGTATAGAGGTCATGAACATAAGTATTATATAATATGGCAGGCAAGTAGTAAGAATATTGTATTGAGAGTATTAGCATTGTCAGTTATTTGATTAATTCATTAATAGTAAGAAAAAGGTTGAAAAAACAGTAGAATATTATCAGTTCAAAAGCAGCAGAAGACGTACATGTTCTCTGGAAGAAGAAAAAACACAAATCGAACCGAAAATCATCAAGACAAATAACAACAGCAGGTAGGTAAACACGGCTGAAGATGCGATTTCTATTAGTAGTACGCTGCTGTGCTATTCTAGAAAGCCTGGAAGCAACTGGTATATGTTGTTTTCAATGCAAAGGAAGTGGAACAGCTTAGTTCTAACAATATGTAAGTAGATGAATACATTTTTCCATTCAACATACCGTAATTATCATGTCATGTTATAATAGATAGGAGAAACATAATTCTTCATTGTAATAGCTAATCGGTTAAGTACGTCCATTGGTTAAGTTGTGCTAACAATAAGAGCGTGGCTATCCAATTATTGGACACTATGACCAAGGACAAGAATGTCCTTCTTGATCAAATGTTAATGTCTAATGCTGTGATTTCTCACACCTATGCACCATCAGTGCAAATGTCGCGGTCCATTCTTTCTGACCTTTCGACAGTGCAAGATGATACTTAGGCAACATGATCTTGTCCAGAGATAAGGGACATCTAATGGTGGAAAGAGCAGAAACTTTTGCGATTGAGCCGAAACATTATTTCAATGCTACTCAGAGAACAATAAGCCGCAAATTTTGAGTGTTTTAAACACGCAAACACTATTGAGAGTAATTCAAGGCTTACTGTTCTCTGAGTAACTAACAAATGGTTGTCGGTTATTGAACCGCTCTGATCTAAACCCTAACAATAAGAATCAGGTTTTCTGGAATCTCAAAAGTAGCACAAAATCTAACCGAGGTAACATATAGCTGACAATGAGAAACAAGGAAAACGACAACAATACCAGTGTCTCAGAGCAGAATGGAATAGGATGTCGTTCATTTTACAAGGCACTATCCAAATAACAATCCAGTATTGATGAGACCGGAATGCTCTGCTGGCTATCAACCAATGGAACCCGTCGATCCACACATGTGACTACGATGGCTACCAATGTGTTGGTACATCTTATAACATGGATTGTGCTATTCATTGCTGCAAAGACAATAATGGTGAGGAGCATGGCTGTAACGGATCAAACTGCTTCAATCCTTAAAGGAGGCCGGAAACCGTCATTTCATTCGTAAGAAAATGTGTTCATACTGAGTCGAGTGTTTTATGCACCCGCCACTTTTGTGTTCGGGGAATACACATAAGGAAATTCCTCGGAATACTGACGGTTTCCGGCCCCCTTTAACGCTAACATAGGAAAACAGAAACATGAAGCTTGTAGTGCAGGTGGTGTTGCCTCCTTGTTTGGCGGAAATTGAAGTTTCAATATCCTATTGTTAGCACAATGAAATAGAATAATAGCCAGAACAAAAAAAGCAACAGTGGAATGCCCGTATGAGTTTACATGGGAGTATCTTGCAAGCGCCAAGCAATACCACTTGGCTATCCATAGCAAATGCAAAAGAAACACGACAGACACAATGTCCACAATGACTTTCGTTTTTGCACGAACCAATTTCATTCACTTAACAACCAGACAGGAACAATGTGTTTCACTGTTCCTAATTAAAACACAGTACGAAAGATGAAAGCAGCTGCAGCAGTAACATTGAGCAGCGGGAGGCTTCATGTGTGGTTGGGTTGGAGGAACACATGTGCTGAAACAAGCAAAAACAAGTCGACAAAGCATCAGGAAACGACACATTTC
>JACMIJ010001695.1:0-11620 GCA_014805365.1 Koerneria luziae
ATGGAAATTTGGACCTCCTAGAGTGCTTCCAGTTCAAAATTTTTAGCATCCTGTCGGTTAGTCACAAGTCAGGAATATGTCTGCTGCCGCTGTATGTTCGAATCTTATTGTTAGGATTCTTCCCGTCGAAGAAGGGGCAAAGGCACTTTTTGGTCTTGTGTAGTCCTCACTATGGTCTGAAACACACTAAATTCGGGACCAGTCATGTGTTATTTTTCGATTATTATGCCATACTTTGACCCATCATAAAACACCCAATTGTCATTCAAAACACTAAATAGCCCACAACAGTTCCAATCACGGTAGGTACAAGGCAACGAGCCTCAAAACCAAGGTATCAAAACGTGCCTTTAAACACAAAAAACCCGCAGCACGGTTACCTCCCTCGGCTACCGTCTTGCGGGCTAGAAGGTCTTGATTGGGGAACACCTTACTTTACTTTTACACAAATTTGAATGCATATTCAAATTGACAGAGTTCAATGCACCTTACATGTCATACATGTGAAATGGCACAAAGTTGCAAAAACGTTGAATATGCTTGCAAATTTGGTAACGTAGAAAAATCCTAACAATAAGATTTCAACGTATAGCCGGCTATTAGACAAGCGGATATTTGTACAGAAGGAAGTCGGGTATTCTAATAGCACAGTGACAATAAAACATCATACTTGAACAACTTCACACTGTCTATCATACAATACAATTACAACCTTATAATGATCACGAGGAGGATTTTTGATATCTTAGTACTTGAGAATGATATACGTTCGATCCTCTTCAGCAGCAAGTGCATAACGCGATTTCTGGTAAGAAAAAAAAACAGCGCTGTAGGCTACATATACGAAAAAGAGAGGGAGGGACACGCACTTCCAATATGTATGTTTCAGGGGAGCAATTCACTTGCGAGACAGTAAAATCGTGCAGAACACAGCATGGTACGCACAACTTCAGGTCTACCGTACTTCATTTGCATACGATGACAAATTTCATTCCCAGCGAGAACAATGAAATATACAAAGCTAAGATCCAAAGTTGCACAGTTTTTTTAATAAAAGAACAGCCTGAATAATAACAACCGCTAAATTGATTATCCTTTGTCCGCGAGTTCTTATCCAGGCAGTTCTTATTTTTGGCGGCGCCCAGTTCTAACATGATGTGATAACAAAGAACAGTGTTTGCGAGAACAAAAGAGTATGCATATTTGGAAAGAGTCGGAAGTTGCACAAACGCTGGAAGATCTGCAAAAGATGCAGAATCCTCGTGAGGAAGGATGAGGGTGTCCGCGGAAGGGACGATAATTAACACAATAATAGATGGATGCATCTCGCAACGTTTGCGAAACGAGAAAAAAACAGAGGAGTGTAACCAAAACACATTTTCATTAGAACAGCCACAAAGTAAAGGCAAAAGACAAAGTCCCCCGTATTCAAGGCATTTACACTAACAAGTAGCACTTTCCCTTTAATTTGTTACCTTATTCACCTCTTCTAACAAGCATTCTTTTAATATTATATTTTCACATTTTGCCCCTTGCAGGTAGTCCTGAGAAGGCCAGGACGTTGGCCATGCTGCTTGATGCTAGAACAGCCACTGCATGCTGCTACAATACTTGATTTGCTTACAATAACAAAGATCTGACTCTCTGTTGCAAAGAAGTATTCAAATTTTAGACCGATGAAAGTCCCAGTTCCTCGACATATTGTGAACGGCACTTTTATGCTGCTTGTCAGAGATCACCAATTTCAAATTTGCATACTTCTTTGTTTTCAGTTCAAATTCTTCCATAATGTCATAGCGTATGCAAATTAGGCCGTTTCCTAATTGTAAGCGCATTCAAACGACCTTCTTGCTAGCAAAGAATGAAAGAGCAAACGTTCTCAAAGAGAACCGAGCACTTCACGTATACGCCATATAATAATGGGTCGGGCGCTTCAAGGCAGGCGCCTGGTACGGGAACGAGGTCCCTGCCGGAAGTGACACTAATGAGGACCACGACACATGCACCGGCGTTTTGCGACCGCCGGTCTAATATACCTCATTTGCATGCGAACTCATGAGCAGATCGTGAGCTCGAGCTTCGAACTCACGAAAAAGCTCGTGAGCTCCATCTTCGAACTCATGAACATCGACAACGACGTTATTGACAACACCGATGCACCCCGTTTTGGGATACTTGAACATTAGAAACGCCCCGTTTGTGAACCTAAATTTTTACTAGGCGCCCCGTTTTTGATATCTTATACTAGAAGGTCACCCCGTTTTCGAAATATGGAAACGTTACATGTTGATGTATGGGATAACAAAGAAATATACAAATTTGAGCCTGGAGGAAGTTGCACCGCTGCACAATGACATCAGCTTACTTACAACGTACACATAAAGACATAAAGAGTGAATAAAGAGTGGAGTCTTTGTGACTGAATGCATATTCGATACTATAGACCGGATAAACCAAAATCTGTGCAAGATACAACTAGTAAAAGAAAACAAACAGCTAGAATGAGAAACTGAAGAACTTCCCAGGGTACGCTAAGAAAGAGCGCACAGTGCATGAACTTAGTGTTGCAAAGCTCTGACGAACACGAACTACAGTATGTTACTTTCGCCGGTCTACAGTATCTCCTTTGCATATGAATACAAAAGCCTCTCTTACAAAGTGTTGTGCAAATTTTTTGAGGTTGGAAACCTGAATTCTTCGAGGCAAAAACCGCGGTTCCTCAAGACCGGCTCAAGATTCCACTGCCCCTCAACATGATGTACGAATTCTAATTGTAAGAGTGTCCGAGAACCCACTCAGTGTAATGTCATTAGGAGGATGTCGTCTTGTTTTCTTGCACACTGATACTACTAAATGGACAGCATGTTGCCCCGTCGGACTACAGTACACCTAATTCGCATGCGATAACAAAGGTTTCACTGGTATTAGCAAAGGATGGAAACCTGCATGATAGCCTCTAAGTCAGTTTTACTGTAGGTCAACGAAAACAGCATGGTGACAATAAGTGGCAGAGTTTGGCGTTTCAGTGGTGGGTAGCCGCAGGTTTGCGAATCTTGATCTAGAAGCTACTTACAAATAATACACTAAGAGCTAACGTTTTGTGGCTACATAATTTAGAAAAAAATGTTACTGAGAACCAATATAACAGGAAGTATTTGCAGTATTTGTGCACATCGTGAAAGACAAAGCCAGCCGCCCAATTGCTTTTCTCGCCCACCCAAAACTCCGTCCAAATACATAGTCCGATCTCTGGCATCCTCTTTATTTACGCAATTAAAAACCGAAATATGAAGTTCGGTCGCAAAATGCGGGGTGAAATTTCAGCGTCTTGTGGTTGCATTCTAGGTACACATGTAGGTGCAATCAACACTGGACACACGCAAAGTCCACAATAACATGTAGTGGCGCAATTTTGTTCAAGAATGTTCAGTGTATTACGTAGATTTTGCAAGCGTGGGATGCTCATGTGTGCTCACAGAAAAGAGTACGTCTCAAATTTTGAGTCTTTAAAGGACTCTTTAGTGCCGGCCATCATACTGGAGTGTTTACTTGTAGCACTCATATTGTCGATAGGATTACAAACTATGATACCTAAAACTGAACAAATAACTGTTTTTTACACTCCAGCACTAAATAGTGTTCAAAACACTCAAAACTTGAGACACATTGTTCTTTGTGCACTTTCAAATCAAGTCCAACGCGTTGGGGGGGCAACTATAGAACTGGTGGCGTTTGCCTCCGAGGCATAGAGTGAAAATGTGGTACTTTCCGGCGTTTACCCCCTTGGTTTCAGAGGCAAAATGGGTAATCCCCTTACCTATAGTGTCTTGTCTAGTAGTAAATCCAATGTAAAATACCCGAAAATGTTGGAAACCCCCCTCAATGAATTTGATCCGTATGTCCACCCAATCTAATTTTTGACTATATTTTTCCGCCCAACCTTTTTATTCTATGCTCCGAGGATTCACGGTTTCCGGGGCTCCATTGAGGTCTGAACGTTCACATAAATCACACCACCGAAACAGGCTATTATATCAATGCTGGTGTACAAGCTATAAGCCGTACTTACACTCTATAGCGTTAAGGTTAAGCGATTCGCTCATAGGATTACTTTGCATGTTCTTAGGCAGGCAAAAAAGTGCCGAATAAATTCTTTAACACAGCAAGAAAAGAGATAAAAATGAGAAAATACCTCAATGCACTAAAAACGAAAAGCATAGAAACATTTGTGACTATATGAAAAGGATGATGAGAACAACAACACAAAAGTACAGAGTTCCCTAACTTTGTGATGTAAAGTCCAAGAAGTTATGCTTTGATACGCAGGTCTTCAGAATTGCCTCAGCAGACAAGGATAAGAACCTTTGTCAATCTTTGGCGTTATTTGTAAATACATGTACATAACACTGAGGGATGACACCTCACTTTGCTTCCGACGGTCTACAGTACCTCACAATGACAAAAACTCCAGTCCCAAATAAGAAAAAGATACACATAATACGTAGAATCAATGAGACTTCCTCCAGAATAGCGTTTGCATATCCCTCTAATTGTAAGATGTTGCTTTCGTTGGTCTACAGTACCTAATTTGCATACAATCATGAAAGCTTCCATTTCAAGAACAAAAGGAATATGCAAATTTCGCCAAGTTCTACCTCAACGGGATCACTTTTATGATCATCGGTCTACTGTACCACTCATTTGCATACAAACACAAAGAAATTTTAAGAAAGAACAAAGAAATATGCAATTTTTCTCTTTTATAGTGTCTTTTTTTTTCTTTTTGAACTGAAAAAAGCTATCCGTTCACCAAAAAAAGGTCTTGCAGATGAGGTCAGTTGTAGGAACACCCAAAGAGATTGATAGAGGATATTTTCCACCGATGTAACACGACAATTGAAGTGCATGTAACGTCAACGCGGAACTAATGGTTTAGGTTACAACAACAACTTTTGCAAGGCAATAACATGCGATAACAACATGCACATATATGTACGTTCTAGAAAACAACAGTTGGATGGAAAACATCCTTTTCTTGCTCGCTAATAGCAAAGCTCGTGTTGTTCACGGTTGCAAGACTTGCAGTAGAACCCACCACAACATCCAGCTGGCTTGTGCTGGGATACGGTAACTAATTTGTGTACGATAACAAAGGCTTAACTCTCTATGACGCAGAGGAACTAAGTTTGAGACCTGCTGGAAAAAAAACTAATAAAAATTTACAACAATATATTATATGTAAGAAGGTTAATCCTATGGTAAAGATTCATAACGATCTTATTGTTAGCGCGAACCACTACGGCATAAGAAAATTTCATACATCTACAAACGAAGTTTCAATAAATTTCGAAAATAAGTTAGAATTTTATGTAAACGATTTTATAAGAATAAATTTCACAGTTCACGTCGATCATTCAGCATAGTACATCATACAGTAAGAATGACCATGACTATGCTATTTGTTCACCCTACCGTACTCGTCTATTGTGCGGACGTAAGAAACCATTCACTATTACTTCCCTTTTATACAAAGTTCAAAGTCGTTGTAAAAAACACAACTTCCACAATGGGCATTATGTTCATACGAGTGCGTGTTTACCCTTACTGCTCAATATACAACAGCTTATATTAGACTCATGAAAATGCAAAATAAACTGTTCCGATAACGAAATTCGAATACATGTCTTCGGCCACAGTTAACAGGAATATTTGAGTACCACTGTGTACGTTTAACAACGAATGACTGTGTAATCACAGCAATTTTGTGCCTGCTGACTTATCGGAGAAATTTGTGAGCCCTATACCTTGAGGGCAAAAAGAGTGTTACATTCACTCATCCGCCGGCGCTTTTAATATCACGCTATTAAAAGCACGCCAGATGAGTAAATGCAACAAGATAGCACGAACCAAAGAACTTCTATTCTTCCTTAAAAAGTAGAAAACGATGTCTAGGAGGTGTTGAATAACACCTTTAGATATATTTATAGTATTATTCTTCTAGATGTATTTATAGGGAACGCGTAATAATAGTGTTACGAGGAATAAATAAAAAAGTTCTTTTGTTGTTGCTGTGAGATTGATGTATGCTTCGTTTCGGGATAATGTAGGGCTTTTAGCCCGTTTTTGGTGAAAGGCTGCATTTTTCTCTTTTCCTTTTTACCTTGCTCGCGGATGAGGTCAGCTGTAGGAACACCCAAGGAGATGATTGATAGAGGGTATTTAGAGGACAACATATAAAAAAAAATGCAGCAGCATAGAAGCAGCATACTCTATAATGAGTGATGTAGCCCACTTTTGTATGAAAAACAAGCGTTCATCCTCTTCAAAAACGATTGCCAAAGATAAACTGGGTTTTTTTTACACACAGAGAGAGAAAAATGACTAAATAAAATGACTGCGAAACGCTGTAAGTTAAGTCATTATATGACTTAATTCGCAAAATGAAAGTCATTATTTTATTTTATCATTTTTCTCTGTGTGCAGCGTTTCACAGCCGCCGATATTGTTATCGCATTTGAATATTAGAACAAAGAAATACTTAAAAGAACAATGGTAACAACGTACGCATTTCCAGACCGTTGGGAAAACAATACATTCAAAACGCTTTTCGTTTCGAGATCAAAAGCATATATGTAAATTTGGGACCGGCAGAAGCTTCATGGCTTCAACGTGATGTGGGATAACAGAATTACAAATGCAACATCATTGCAAACAAACAAAGAAACCCGAAATAGGGGACCCTAACACGAAACAAAGAAACCCGAAATAAAGGACCCTAACATGAAACACTCACACACCACAACATTCTTCACCGATACCATATTTCCGAAACGAGGTGCGTATTGAAAAGTTAGGTTCACAAACGAGGTGCTCACAATGCTAAGGTGTTTCAAAACGGGGTACCTTGGGGCTACCAATGAGGTTGCTGTCGATGAATGCAGCAGCAACACCCTACATTGCTCTCGGTCCACCCACCTATCATCCCCTTCCCTGCTCACCCCCCTCCCCTCCCCCCCCCCTACCCGAATCCACACAAACACGAGAAGCAGCACACCGTTGTTGCCTCATGTGCTAGGATGAATAAATAATCCAGTGTTTTATTTCGTCGTCGTCTTCGCATGTTGTCTTCGGCAGCATAGAATATTCTAGCCGGCCGTTCACCTCCACCAACACCCTCTTCACACCAGAGAACGATATCACCCATCGTGGTCAAACATCATTGTAACTGGGAGCTGCTATTGGTATACCTGACTCCATTCTGTACAAATATCCGATTGTCACTGTATTATGAAATCTTATTGTTAGGTTTCTTTGTAATTGCGCAATTTTTCCGAAAAAAAAATCAATTTTTTTCGCAAACCTATAGCGTTTTACAAGCATGTGCATTAGCTGCATGTATTATAAATCAAGCACTGTAGAGACCAGCGGGAACAACAAACTGTGTATTGTATAGCGTTTTGAAGATGCTCATTGGTCCACAATTAGCATATTCCTTACATGATTCTCCAACTTTTTTTTGTGTTCATATGCCAATGAGGCAGGTTAGATCAACGGTCGCAAAACGCAGTGCAATACTTTCAAGTGGCGATTGAACGTATCAAAAGATTGAAAGTTCCCGGAATCACTAACGGATAAGGATGGTGATAATCGGGAGATCTTCTCCATGCCGGATCATCTATCAGGCTTGAAAGCATGAGCATACGGTTTTTTAGTAATATGTTCAGGCCTAATACGTAAATATAAACATACTACATAAATACAAACTTGTTACAAAGTACAGCCACTTATTGTTAGTAATGTGAGATTGGTTTAGGTCTGTATGCTAGTTGAGCAAAAATGGGAGTAATTGTGCAGCAACAACAGTAGAATAACAATACACGGTCGTTGCGGACGTTTTTTTGTAGCCATTTCACAGTACTCAAAACCTCAAATTTTAAGTCCTTAGGTACTCTTTAGTGCTTAAGTAACAGTAGTTTTCCCCAATAGGATCACGAAGTACTTAGCACTGAAAAAATGAGTGCTTAAAACACTCAAGCACTATTCAGGCTTTTTTGAGGCTTATTTTTCTCTGAATATAATTGAAGTCGGTAAAAGTATTGTTTCCACAAGCTGGTTATGTTCGGCTTGTGTGACGAAAACAGCAGAATAGTAAATAGGCAAAGGCATAGGCAAGATATCATTTGCTTGAAACCGAAAAGTTGTATATAGCGAAAAAACCCGGAAGCTTTCAGCCGCCAGACATCTGAACTCTTCCAAAGTGCCTAACAATAGTCGTTAGAATATCGTAAAAGCATAGTTAGTGCGAACAAAGCCTCGTATTTCACTTCAAAAACATCAACAGCATTGGTCAAGTCAGAGAACGGCTTACATAATAGTGGAAGGGTTGAAATAACACTGTTTTGATCTCTCTTGATTCTGTGTCGTCGGTTAGAAGAAACTGTTTAATCTAGGACAGTGAACATACTTTCTAAAAGAGCCTTTCAATAATTCTGGGATGTTTAAAACACTCATGTTCTTCAGCGCTTAGTACAGTCCTATTGAGAAATAGGAGTGTTATAAGCACCCCAGCACAAACGAGTGTTTGAAAGACTCAAAAGTTGAGGCATGTTTTTCCGTGAGTAGAGAAATATCAAAACAATTTAATTCCACCCTTCTACTAATGCGAGTAGACAACGCCCGGGAGGCGACACTAGCAACGTGTCAACAACAAGCACGCAGCGTCGAGAGAGAGCGAACTGCAATTATCTACTCGCCGGAACATTTGCGACATTGTCACTAATTGTAAGAACTCACAACAGTTCACACATTATGCTGAGACAATGCAACTTTTGCCGGTCTCAAATAAGCATATCCTTTTGGTTATCGCGAGGAAAGTAGCAAATAAGGTAGTGTAGACCAGTGGAAGCAACATGTTGTGAGTCCAGAGGGTGTTCTTTTAGGCACCGTTTATACAAATTGAAGCTGTTCACTAACCACCGGTCAGAAATTTGCATACTTCTTTATTATTTTCACAAACCTCTTACAATTAGAACTGCCCTATCACACTGTTTACAAATCTTAATGTCATGGCTCTTACTCATTACGCTAAGTTGTGAACATTTTCAAGTTCTTCGCACCTTTACGTCGTTTCACAAGCTTGTAAAGATGCTATGTACAGAACGGAGTCAGGTATGGGGGGGGGTAATAAGGCCAGAAAAGGCAACAACAACAAGAACATGTGTTTTTTTTGCAAACCGTGAAAAAACATATGGAAGAGTAGGTTTATTGCATTTTGTGCAAAAATGGAAATTATGTTTTTTGTCTTTCTAAATGAATATCCAGGAAACGTCTGGCAAATATCCCTGAGGCACACATACACACACATGAGGGGGTGAAAACAAATACCGGTGATTACATTATATTTGGCACGAAGCCATACACAATACAAATTGCTTGAACAGGAAAAAATGGATGGATATGGTTACGCGGAAAAACACACCGAAACGTAAGTAAATTTCTTCTGGCATGCATCGAGGAAAAACAACGTCAACAAGCAAATGCGGAACAAGAAATACACACATACACCTACGTAGGAATAGGATTCGAAATTACGATTGAGACATTGCTACTTTTGATCGTCTGAACTTAGCATTAAGATGTCAATGCAATGGTCAAAATTCATTTCAATCTTATTGTTAGGGCAAAAATTCTGACAATAAGCTCCTTTCGTCATAGGAAACGAAACTTTGGTTAGGTACTGTAGGTTCACGAAGGCAACATACTGTGAAATCGTGTTGTATACGAAATGTTATCGGTAGGACTCTTATTGTTAGTGCATAGATACTAAATAATCGACAAATTAGCTTGAAAAGAGCTTGGGTGTATGTAACCTTAATGTTCTTCTATGCTAAGTATGCTATCAATAAGCAGAATTTTGCTCTAAAAAACATAGATAAATCTATGAAAGTTCACAAAACGGATAAAAAGTTCCAGTCGGAAGGTATTGGTAATAAATACATGCTTGGCTGCAACCTCATGACAGCTCGAGACAGCCGTAACCTCACTCCACCAACAACCACCACACCCGCAGGCAATATGAACATGGATGAACTGGTAAGAGAGCAAAGAACGCTCAGTTCAGCTAGAACCAACTAACCAACTCACTATCGCTAGTTTAACAGTTCTAACTTGAACAGTTGTACGCTAAAACACTAACAGCACTACTATTGGAATATCTGACTCCGTTCTGTACAAATATCCGACTGTCATTAAATATTCAATTTTGTAAGCGTATTAAAATTTTCACAATTCATTACAGGCTCAAAAGGTTGTGAGAAGACATAGGTTTGTGAAAAATTTAAACACTTTAGAAAATAAGGATAATTGGAAAGAAACCTAACAATAAGATATCATTATAAATCGACAGTCGGATATTTGTATAGAACGGAGTCAGGTAAGCTAACAGTACCGTAGCACGCAACCATCATCAAAAGACTTGATCAGCAGAATGGAACCAGAAGCCTAAAAACGGTAACTGCATAAGTAAGACAGGTTTATGGGGAAAACAATCACTACGGATTGCTTATAGTGTGGTTTTCAATGAAAAACGTAATTTTTAGCTGATTTCAAAAAAAAAAAAACAATAGGGTTTGTTAGGCGAAACGCATGCCAGTATACACCACACAAATATATTTCAGAATTCGAGAAATAAATTTTCCCCACAACGAAATGACTTTTCACGTAGCCGCAGCATATTTGCTTCCGCATGTCTATCGTACCTCATTTGCATATAAGACATGAAAGACTTCTTTTGTGAGAAGAACGGGATATGCAAATTTGAGAATAGCGAAAGTATCACTGCTTCAACATGGTATAAGAGGGTAAAAAGGGGGGAATAAAAAGTTCTGTAAACTGGAATTTGAAAACATTGGCCATGTGTGATCCACACTCTCTCATGGTTAGAGAAATTTCTCTGACCATGAGAGAATGTGCAGCAGACGTGACCAAAGACGTGTTGAAATCCATTTTCCCCCAACATTTTATTCCTGCACCTCTTATATGCGTGGGACCTCACAGATTCAGCAGCGTCATTTAAATTTAAATATAATATATTATAATTGAAAGAAACCCTCTTTCGTTCGTCTTTGCTGATCCAATTATATGATAAGCTAGGCAAAAGTTCCGGAAAAAACACTTAATGACAGCATCGGAATTGTTCTAAACGAAAGTGAACTATAGAATGAAAAGAGTAAGACAGAGTAGTAAAAAATGTGTCTGTCAACAGGATTTCATAGGGAGGGGGTAAACACCGCTCTTCGGTTCTTCTACCTTGGCTACCATACTGGGCAAAAGATCTTACAATTAGGTATTGGTATTTTCCCACTTTGCCAGTAAAAACCCGGGGGAGATGTTCGTCGGAAAATACCACCTTTTTGCTCTATGAACTTCACAAAAACTTGTGCAAAGATTATTCTTATTATTCACAAGAATCACGTACATACCGTACTATACAACAACAACAAAGACTTGAAAAGAAACGCCATAGTAAATTCAGGCAAAAAAGTTTGTGTTGGATGCACATTTGCATCCAGGACTTATGCAAATACGAAGACACTTATGCAAATCAGAAGATACTCTTCGT
>JACMIJ010001696.1:0-11615 GCA_014805365.1 Koerneria luziae
ATATCATATCTGAATTGCATTCACAAAAGTATTAACAAATGCATTCTAAGTAGTCACTTCAAGCCTTTCACATAAAGTTGTATATTTATGATACTTACCCCTCAACTGTTTATCGGCTCCCTGCAGCAGCTGATAGAATACGTGGAAGCTCCTCTCGTGGATGGCCTGTCTGAGTACTCGCGACTTCTCCAGCAGATAGAATTCGATATTCGCTCCGGAGATGCTGCCCGTCACGTCAAAGTTCACACGAATAAACTTCCCCTGCAACATACATTATCTTACTTTCTTAACTTATAAATTGAATGACCGTAAGATCATTAGCGAACACCTATAAATTGTTTTTAACATAAGGTTCGCGTTTTTGCAGACAAGTGCAGCATACCCACAACTGCGAGTTCTATGCACTCCTTCGAAATAAACATTGATACTCGAAGATACTCCTTCAAAAGACTGGATAGACTAAATACACCCTCGAAAATGGCAACACCAATTTCAAATCAAAGTATGTATCTTCCCAGAAGCGTTATACCCATGCTAAAACATAAATATCGCTATTGTTTCAAAACAAACATACGAAACGGGACGAGTTATCGTTCTTGACGGTCTTGCTGTTACCGAATGCCTCGAGAATCGGATTCGCCTGTAGGAGTTGATCCTCCAACTGGCCCTACAATTTAAGCGAATTAGAATAACAAATTCATAAATATTATACATTAACTTGTAAACACAAGGTAACATAAACGGCGAAATAGGATCTTATGACTTGCTAAGCATGCAGTAGAGCACATTATTCAGCGAAATTGAAATTATAGGTCTACTAAATAGTTCAAAACAAGATCAAAATAATAACTTACAATATTACGAGCACGAATGTCCGACGAAGAGGAGCGCTGAAATAGGAAAATATACTTATAGGAACGTCGTGGTGTTATAATTATGCAATTGTATCTTCTCCGGTTTTTCTAACGGATCCTTAAATAAATTCAACACAAAAACGAACAGCATTTGTCTTGATGGTCGAATGGGAGCATCCGGCCACGTACGCCAGGTACTGGATGACCTTCTTCGTGTTCTCCGTCTTGCCGGCACCCGATTCCCCGCTGGAACATTGTCAATGAGCACCAACTCGCTTTCCCTTTCTCATGAAACATGTGCAAAATGCATGCTTAGAAAGAACTGTTAGTGTATTTACCCTGTTAATCAAACCCTTATACATGTGACAGCTACAGAATCGCAAGAAAGTGACGACAAGTTGAAGCAACATAAAAACGTAAACAACAAATGTTGTCGGACGCCTTCAAAAACATATCACTCACGTGCAGAGAATCGACTGGTCCTCTCGATCTGAAAAAGAATGTGAACAAAACACAAACCAAACATATGAACTCTCTTTTGTCAACCTGATAGCATAGACAATGCAAATCAGCATACCGCCGAGGAACATTCAACCGTCACTAATGTGCATCTGCTAGAAACAAGTGCGAACACTTTCTGCAAACTAATGTTCGGTCCATGTTATCAACTTATTTGCAATACACAAAAAATCAACGCAATTACCGTAATCCCCATTTATACCGCGTACCTTGGAGCATGCTGCGATACGCATTGTCGGTGACGGCGAAAATGTGTGGAGGGAGTTCGTTTCTCTTCTTTCCGCGGAAGCTCTCCGCCAGCGTATCCGTGTAGATCGGGAGACGCTTGTACGGATTGATGACCACGCAGAACAGGCCGGAGTAGGTCTGCAAACAACTATTTCGATAGTTGCACAGTTTAGAAAAACGAAAACACAAACCTTACAATCCTATCAAACCATTTTGCGAAAAGGACATAGTTTTACAAAAGGCAACGGTTTCTCAACATTGAGAAGAGATGCCCTGGAACACTGCTCTGAAACATTGTGATTGTTGTTCTGGAAGATATCCACTGACAGCTGTAAGCACACTACCTCGCCAAGATTCATGGTCTTAACCCATTGACAAGTCAAACACAATCAGCAGCGCTTACATATATGAGATCGGAGTGATATCGCTCTCTGAGGTTGTTGAGGACGGAGGCCTCATTGAGACAGGAGAGATTGGCCATATCCTCCGCCTTCGTGAATCGGGGAGGATTCGTCTTCTGGCAGTCATCCTTCGACACTCGAGTGATTTCGCCCGTCTCGCGAACTTGCACTTCCAGTAAGTCGCCTGTAATTCTCATTCTTTAGTTTATCCCACAAGTTCTGATACGAAAATGGTGCTTGGTATTTGGATTATCTTCAATTCTTAGAAACGTTTTCTGTGGAGCTTGATTAGGGCCAGTTAGTACTCCCGAAAAAACGGTAATATTGGAGACGTGTTATGTTGCAAAAAAACAGCTAAAATAAGGTTATTTACTGCTCGCGAGGAAAATTGTATCCATAACTTTTCTTCTTTTTCGCATTATCGCAATAAGCTTAATTAACACACTCGTAATTCAACTTCACATTAATCACCCTAACCCCTGGATAATCCCCAATTATGAGCAAGGATGAGTTTCCTGATCCAATCTCTATGCACGGAAAGTGTGTGTGGCACACAATACACCCCCGATATAGGTCAAGCGATACCATCAGTGAAAGTGAAACTCCGTCATGTAGAACCATAATGAAATACTAGAAAATAACAATTAATAATAAGTGCAAGTTATTCTATCGTGACGTCAAAACGTAAAAAAGGTAAAGGCAAGCCCACAATCGCAAAAATTCCCGAGATCTCCAGTCATAGAGTGAAAAGTTGGTACTTTTCGGCGTCCACCCCCTTGGTTTTAGAGGCAAAATGGGGGCACCCCTATCACCTCCAATTTTTGACTACTTATCCGCCCTACCTGTTTATTCTATGTCTCCAGTGAACCAGGAGCACATTTGGGAATGTTGTAAAGTTATTAACAATGTAAAACATTGTATACCTTCCTCCTTGACGACCGATGCTAGTACGAAAGCGTGTGTTTCGCTGGGGATCCAGACCAGGCGCTTCGATGACCAATCCGCCTGCAGTGCCGGGTCGGTCATCACACTCCCACGATCCGTCTGAAACATACAAGTGACGGGTTGGAAGTAAGTACGTTGTGCTATTACAAACGCCTTAGGCAACAAGCAAAATAAATAGCTCTTTATCTTTATTGTTGAATCAATCCACGCTGCGGCCAATCACAGTTGTTTCTACATCCCGTGAAATGGTTCAATGGAAATTTGGACCTAATAGAGTGTTTCCAGTTCAAAAATTTCGATATCCTGTACGTCAATCACAAGTGAGGAATATGTCTAGCCGCAGGATACAAAACATCGCATGCAAACAGATCATTCTCCAGAAAACCCTACAAAGTTCCAGAAACTTCTTGTATGCACGTACCCTGAGTAGATCGAGTTCCGAGGCCATCTCTGGCTGAGCGACACCGGGAAGAGCGGCGACGCAGGCAACAACGGGCACCTCGCTCAGCCCGATACGATCTCTGAACAATCCAGAATAGGCGGCTGATTCAAATCGCGATAAAAGTGTGGACAATACGCGTGCGCCACACGGGAATCTAGAGGTACTATTGAGAATAGGGTTCCGAAACGAAGAATAAGGGTAATCTATAAAACTTGTTGTTGATGAAACCGACCTGTAACGGCATAAGCATCAACACACTTTCACGTTTCATATTTTTGTTCACTTCATTGTCTCTTTCTCAATGAAGTAAACAAAAATATGAAACTCTTTGTCTGGCCGAGCGCTATAGCTTTACAATGAACAAAAAAAATAGGTTTTGTAGGAGCTATGTTAAATGATACGTTAAGTTTTCCAAGAAGCACCATAGCGCTCAACACTAAAACCAAATACATTTGATATTAAACATGCATAGAGCACCACACATAGCGATGGCACCCAAGAATAGATCAACCAGCTGACCGTTTACAACTGTTTGCATAGCCTACTTGCCTCTAGGAGGTTCAAAATGGACGGGCATACTGTTCTACGGAACTCGCAAGACCTAATCGTCTAACATTGATGTGTTCCTTTCATGTTATTACTTAACCACGGCCTTATTTCAAGCACGGAACAACAATTTTTAAAATAAACGAAAGAGGAAAGCGGCATGATGAACAGAGGCATAAACAATACGAAGAACTCCTCCAGGGAAGGCAAGAAGAGACCTCCAAACAATAAGCTATTGGGGTGCAAAAACAATACGACCGTTAAAACATGATGGGAGATGCGGTGCACATAAAGATGAGTAAGGCTGAATCATCAGAAAGAACAATCGAGTTGTGTTTGATCATGCGGGCATGAGCCCGGGTAGCACACAGGAATAGTATTGTAGATTCATTCACTTCTTTTCAGCAGGAGGAACAGAATGTAAGAACAGTATTAAGAATAAGGGCAGGAAAGTGACACTTCACTTGAAACAGTGACAAAGCTGTCATACACAAAACTGCCAAAACAATTATTCCATTACGAAAACATCCACTAGAAGACCGTATATAATACACTAATGCGTTCAAAGAAGGACCGCAGCCAAAATAAACAAGACCGTGTTCTAAACATTCCGGCCATAAGCACAGCTGAAGCATCTGCTGGCAGCTACAAATAGTCGCCAGTTCCATAAGGCACAAAAAGTGAGAAGCTTGAAGAAAGAAGATTCCTAAGAATGACGCTCCATGTAATCGTAAAGAACCCAAAAACGAAAATAAAATTGAGACCCACTGTCACTAATTTCATGCTACTAAAAGGCTACATTGACAAAAACAATCATTAGAGACATGGCATAGCCACGCTCGTATATCAGCAAAAATGGAGTTGACCGTACAAAAAGGGATAATACCAAGCAGATGGTCAGACCTTGCAAAAATAGAATGCATGGCCATATGATTATGGACATGCGATAGTCGAAGGAATACCTTCACAACGAAGGCAGCAGAAAATAATGAAGAAAGAAAACAGAGAATCACTTTTGCAATACAACTGTAATTATTCCAAACAACTGAATGAACAAGTTCTAGAGAAAGTGGCGAATGTTTTGGAAATTTTGAAACTAGAGAAGTGGGAGCCAAAAGAGGAAGAATCTGGTCCAATCCGCCAATAAAACATTCGCACAAGGAGAAATAAGCAGCGGGGTCCCTCCGATGGTAAACAAAGAAAAACAGCACCTAACAGCTCACACCACCTTTGATTCGGGATTTTCCGAGGATATTTACAAAATATCAACCTTACCACTTTGTACAAAATATCAGTATTATAAGAAGCTAATAAGCAGATATCAGGATGGTGGGTCCTGCACAGATAAGCATCAGTACGGGTCACACACAGGACATGTGGCGGCTGTCGCTGTGAACACCACTTGATAGAAATCGAGAATATGAATTCACCCATATATTCAAATGGAAGATCACTCTTTCGTGTCCGAACAGGCACGCGGAGATAGGAACGGGCCCGTTTGAGACGATTAACAAACGTAGAACACACAGTGAACCCGATTGCCAACCGGGAAGCATTCACGATAAGCTGATAAATGAACAGCGAGTATCATCAGGTAGATCAAAAAGCCACCAGTGACAATATGTTCACTAAAAAAACGCGCAAAAAGCTCACAAATGGTAAGGCCAAGGGACAAAAGTGTCGGGAAAGATGAAAAGGCAGTTTGGACATATGCTAGACACATTATTGACAACCTAGCACAGTTAGAAACATGCAAATTTAATTACAACTAACAAAAAAATTCAAGAGCTGGAAATTCGCGCGCGGCAAAAACACGGAATTTGAATGCGGTGAGACGGTAGTTCATACACTATTATTTGTATGCAGTTTTTCAAATTTTTGTATTATTTAATTTTTCGCTATTTTCTTTGTGTTTTAGTCTTTTATCAGCAGCATGTCATGTCGCTCCGTGATGTTCTTTGATAACGCCGACTTCCTTTCTCTGATAAGCTAGCGCGTTCCCTTGCCGAGCATGCTACACATGTTCTCGCAACAAACTCGTAAATGCTTGAATTACTCATTATGTCATCTTGGTTGTTGGCAGATATGCAAAACTAACTGTAGTGCATCATTAGAGGTAACCGTAGAGCATACCAGAACCTCAATAATCGAGAAAAGCAGCGATTTATTAACAATGAGGTAAAGTGAAGCGTACATGTAGCAGTAATTACACTTTCAAAATACCCGAATTGATTATGTACACAATATAAACAACAAGAAGAAGATACGTAACAATATTCGGGCAAGAAGGCACAGTTCTAGGCGACTTAACAATAAGAACGCGAAAACTTTTGAACTGCCGACAAGCATTACTCGGTCTTCTTTGTTTTGGCGAGATCTTCACCCTCAGATCCAACAACGGCGCAGCCGACAATAACGAGACTGAGACCGAACCACCACAGCATCGCATGAACCTCGTCAAAGAAGAAATGACCAAGGATACCCTGGAATTCTCTACTTGAACGACATCCGCATCTAACATTTGTTCTTACAATTAGGTTCTTACAATCAACAACTGTGTAGACTTTATGGAGTACGGTAACTATGCTTACAAAGAGATTGCTTCCTTCAGTAGAGCACTAAAAGTATTCATCGTAAGTCAGTGTTGCACGTAGATTCTCGGTGCAAAATACCATACCGTACAAATGAAGTTGACTCCAGTATTGACGAGAATCGGTACGATAGTCGAAGAGGAAGTAGCAAGGGCCTTCGCATGACTCCACCACATCAATGCATTTGTCAGAAAGAATCCCAACAGCGAGATTGCGAATAACTGAAGCAAAATAGTATTGAATTAAGCTTTCCAATAAATACATCGTCCTAACAATAAGAATACAAGAAAACCACTTACGAATGGAGCTTGATCGTAGGGAAATTTGGAGAAAGCTAGTTTGCTGAACACCGCTCCTGCTGATGCTTGAGTTCCAGCGAAAGCGGCGTAGAAAACACTCATTCCTGGTGTTTATTAAAAGTGTTTTGAAGTGAGTTGTTTTCGTGGTGTCAGTGGTATATTTACCAGTGCTTAAAGCGTGGCATGTCTTGCCTGGAATTTCAGCATACGGTAGGCACTCTTTGAAACTGGCGGGAGAAGTTGGCGCGTAACGGCTGGCGATAAGATGAACTCTCGCGCGGTTGTCACTGCTTTGATCTACCGCTAGCTGATACAGCCTCTTTCATAATCGCTTCTAACTCCCGCCTACAGCAGTCGCTCATCGTTTTCTCCCCGATCTTCCTCTTTTTCGTTTATTTTCCACTATTCCCTCTTTCTTCTACATTTTCAAACGCGTCTAGTCAACTTTGCTTCAAAACAACAAGTGAATGATTTCAGGTGGTCTATTATGATTGTTGCGAACGAGAACGAGGCTCCCGCAACCGCAGTCACCCAAGAAAAGCCAACGGAAACACCCGGACCCGTCGAAGAAGGTTTGTTCCTCTTCCTATCACGATCCCTGTGTCGAGATATACGAAATGGTGTACACAGGATGCCTTGTTGCGAATACTACTAAAATATGTTGCTCTCGGTTTGTAGTTTGATGTCTAGGGGATTACTTTTCGACATTTTGATTTTTGATTTCATTCCTTTCTCTGCTTCATAATTGTATCCATGATTTCTCGGTTTGTTCAATTTGTAGTGAGTTTCTCTGTTTTTCTATGCATTTTAAGGTCATGTTCGTAATCCGATTTTCAACATATAATTTCAGTGAAGCCCGACGCAGACACCAAGCCGGCTGCCGAAACCGAGACGGTTACTGAAGTCAAGGAGGGAACTGACGAAGAGGCGAAGGAAGAGGTGAAGGAGGAAGTCAAGGGAGAGGCGAAGGAAGACACTAAGGTAGTTTGTAGTTTTTTAATATTCTGGCTCTCACAAAAAAAGGTTTGTGAGCGGTGTTACGAGACATTGCGAAAAGTTTCGTAATTCAGCGTAAACCTTTGTAATAAAAACTGCAAACTTCAACATTAAAATTTTCGAATTTTGGAAGGAAATAGTAAGTGCTCGAACGAATACATAAAGGCGTCGTGCTCACTACCTCTAATACTCGAAGTGTTGAGGACCTGAAACTTATCTTTACTTTTCCAGGTGAACGAAGAACCTTCCGCTGAGAAGGAAACCACTTCCGAAGAGACGCCAAAGGAGGAAGATAAGACCGAGAAGGAACAAGAGGCAATGGACACCGAAACGCTCACCGATGAACAGTATGATTTCTGCTTCAGATGAAATTTTTTGGTTTTTTTAAAGTTTGTAATTGCTGTTGGAATTAGAATCTTACTGTAAGGCGGATATGTTGTCACAATTTCGAATGGAATTGAGTAGAACATGGCGTGCTACGCTCATGTGTAGTTGGATTTCGTAATTGAACACCTATACTCTGCTATTAGTTATTGTGCTTGTCTTGCAGGAAGAAGACTCAACACGATGAGTTCCTGACGAAGGGAAGACGCGCATATCTCACGCATGAATACGATAACGCTGCCGAGCTCTTCTCAAGAGCTGCCGAGCTTGCGTCAGTTCTTATTCTCGTACTTTTGTTTCTTTGGATTATTTTACTTATGTATAACATACGAACATGTTTCAATTACAAAGGGTTTCACAACCGTTCAAACATAAGAGTAGGGTGAAATTTGGCACAATGTACACACGTACAGTAATTTTGAAATTTTGTTAGTAATAGGTTGGTTGTTGCCTAAACGTGAATGTTTGAGTACTTTGGTAATGCTTACAATTAGGGTAAGAATAATTTTTAAAAATATTTCGCTTTGGGTGCTAATTCGTTTGGTTGTACGTCCCCTTCAGCTATCAATCTGTTTCAGGGCGGAGCTGTGGGGTGAATTCGGCGAAGAGGCGTTCGATTCGTTTTTGCTGTACGGAAAGGCGTTGCTGGAGCTCGCCGGTGATGAGCAAGAGGTTCTTTTTATAATCACTTTGTGCGAAATATACAACATTTACATCTTTGAATTTGTAGTTTTGAGGGGGGAGGGTATGAGTACGAAAAAAAGATAGCCACCGCTCGAGTTCGATTAATACAACTTTTTTCAAGTCACGGGGCTTGACGAATTATACTTGTAGCTCATTCTTACTGTGGTGCTTGCCAACACACAATTTGAAAACAAATATTTTATTTAGTATACTAATTGTTAGAAAAAAATTATTTACAGGTGATTAGCGGTGCGATGACCGGAATTCCAAAGGATTCGGGTGACGCTGAAGAAGATTCGGCCGAGACATCCACGGTCACCGACGAAGAGATGGCGGATATTCGCGATAAGGTTAGGAATACCGTAGTAGTCGAATTCATTACAGTAATCGAACTTCCAAAACTTTTAAGGTTCCAAAGTTTTTTAACGTTTGGTATGTGAAGGTTGTCTGTTGTAGAACTTTGAAGAATTTACTTCTTAGAAGTAAGGGAATTTGCAGTTGATTTTCGGTCCAGAAATCATGATCATTAACGTCTTTCTAGGTTGTGGACGCGTTGACGGAGGAGAGGGCCCCCGAAAAGGAGAAGGCCGATGAGTCAGAAGACAAGAAGGAGGAGAAGACCGACGCCGAAGAGACGGCGAAAGAAGCAGAGAAGAAGGAAGAGAGCACGGAGAGTGAGGAGGCGGCAGAGAAGACCGAGACGGCCACCGATGCCGAGGAGGCCGACGACGAACAGGCCGAAGAGGAAGGTGGGAACCTTGGTTGGGTTTAAGAGTACAAGTATACGGTAGAGGATGTTGTATGTGTTACTTAGTTGAACTATTGAAAACCAAAACTAGTGACGTTGCATGGTTATCGTACATCGACGCGACACGTTTCTATATTTTGGAAACAGTTACCTTCTAGTGTAAGATGCCAGAAATGGAGTGCTTATTGAATTTTTAGGCTTACAAATGGTGTGCTTCCAATGTTAAGGGGGTGTCCTCTTTTATCAACAATTTTGTTGTCGTTGCATGATAATTGTTGAACATTAAGAATGATCCTAGCATTTTCTTTGTATTTTTCAGTCGAAGACGAAGAGCAGACGCCGCTGCAACTTGCGTGGGAGGCGTTCGAATGCGCCCGCAAGGTGGCCGAGAAGGCGTTGGAGAAGAAGCCGGACGAGGACGAGTGGATGTGCAAGATGGCCGATGCTCTTCTCTTCCTCGCACAATGTTCCATCACTAATGAACAGTATGATAGTGTATGTTTTAAAGTAATACTAGTTTTTATTGTCTTACAATTAGAGGGAGATGGTGAGAGTTCTTAGTGCAGCGGTTTCCGTCGCCAGGCTAATCAGTGAGAATTTGGAGATTGCAAGGATGGGGTGGGATGGAAAAAAAGGAAACTACTTGTTGGTTAGAACACGCGCCCGCAACGCGGCTGAAAATGTGCTCATCTGTTGCATTGCAGGCACTCGAGGATCTCGGTCGTTCGTGTGATTTGCTGGAGCGCATGAAGGAGACGCGTCACAGGATGATCGTTGAGGTGTGCAGAACATTTCATAGTTTATTTGACTGGTTTATAGTCTAGTACAAGGGGGCGAAGTGGTGTAGTGGCAGAAGGCTCTCTATGCTATACAGAAGACCCGGGTTTGATTCCCGGCACGTCCCTACACAACCAAGGTGCCATCCCATCGGGGTAGACAATTGGTAGTGATAGTATCACGAAGAGTATTCGGTCCGTGTGAATGACTGGGTGCCTTCGGATTTAGATAGCCCCGCCACGTCCTGGCCTTCTCAGGACTACTCGCAAGGCGAAATGCCTTGAATACGGGAGACTTTGCTTTTGCTTTAGTCTAGTACATTCCAGTAGTTCATTGTCGATTCTAAGAATGGCATTGCAGGTATTCTTCCACTCGGGTCGTGCTTCTCGTTTGGGCAACAACTTTGACGATGCGGCCAAGTGGTGGACGAAGTGCAAGGAAGCCATCAATGCCAGAATTGGTATTGTGTTTTACTGGTTGTATTATCACATTGTTACAACAAGGAAATTATTCTTTATTTAAAAAAAATATTGTCGGTAGTACTTTCTATGCTTGGTTACCACATTTGTAGCAAGCATATGGTAATAGGAAAAGCTTGCTAAAATATTATTTAATTGTTTTTTTTTGCTTTTAAGTTTTTGACGAATATTATATCTGTTTTTTTAAGCCGAGGTCGATGCGAAAGAGGCGGCGACTGAGGAGGAGAAACAAGAGAAGGAGGATCTGGCATCGACCCTCGAGGGCATCGACATGAAGATTGAAGACGCGCTCGCGAGTGCCAGCATGTACGAAAAGGTAAGAGTTTTGGCTGTATGACCAGAAAGGAGCGGACAGTTCTCAATATTTTCTATGTAACCATCGAGGTTGTGTTTTTTTAGATATGAAGAGGGGATGAATATATGTAGATCTTCAAGGTGGTTTTGTATTGTACCAAAAGGTATGCCAGACAATAACAGTGCACTTCTCGACTAGCTTTCTTCACAGAGGCAATTTTGGACTTTTTGGAGTATTTTGTTTTTGTTGCAATGTCAATAACAAGTAAATGTGTGTTATTGTTAGCTTCAGGCGAAGAGGTCGGTTCTGGAGGCGGTGGGTTCGATTGTTGACCCGAACCCTGAGAAACCGGCCAACGACATCTCCGGACTCGTCCGAAAGACCACCAAACGGGCTGCCGACGAAGCTCCGCCCGCCGAAGAGGCCA
>JACMIJ010001697.1:0-11615 GCA_014805365.1 Koerneria luziae
CGGGAAACATGGAGACAGTTCGTAAACGGCAATTGTACCGCGACTCAGGCGCTCGAACGATGCGCCAGGTGATCTCAGATAAGTAAGTAAGTAAGTATTTTTCTCTGATTATGACACAAACTAAGCAAGTCGATGTCAGCGTTGTATCAACTTCGCCATAATTTTGTTCAAATTGCAAGGCAATAAGACGTGCGTCCGCATTTGAGTCTCGCCAGATTAGTGTATGTTTGTTTGTCTGACTGCTCTTCGAACATATTTCGCAAAGTGTGATTATTGCTACTTCTTCTTTCTCTTCTTCCTTCTGGTGGCAGAGTGCTCAGAGAAAAATAAGCCTCAAATAAATCTGAATTGTGTTTGACTGTTCATAACACTCATTTTTCAATAGGATTATGAAACACCTAGCACTAAAAGAATGAGTGTTATAAACACTCAATCACAAAAGAGCGTCTAAACACTCAAAATTTGAGGTTTATTTTTTCCTGAGTGGTAGTGGAGGGCGGGGGGTGGCTGGGATTATGTGCACTCCGTGTCTTCTGCCACTGCCTTGAGCTTCCTTCTCTTTCTTCTTCTTCTTTTGCCACTTGTCACTTCTTCTTTTGTTTACTACGCCTCGAGTACCACAAATATGGCTGAGATTGCACGATAGGAAGTGTGAATGTGGATCTTTTTATTGCTTTAATGGCAGTGTTTTGTGCAACGACGTTCATTGGTATGCGATACGGTATTGGTTGTGTGACAAATTTGAATACTTTGGCAAATATGTGTAAATGGAGAAAAACCCTAGCAATAAGATTTGATCATACAGTGACAGGCGGATATTTGTACGGAACGGAGTCATGTATGCAGTAAGCAGAACAGCATGCCGCTCACCTCATTTGAACATGCATAAAAGGGAATATGAAAATTTAAGACCGACGCAAGTTCCACTCTTCCATTATTATTTGAGCAGATGCTGTTGATTACGAAAGATTGTCTTGCTTAAAAAAATAACGTTTGTCTGATACGCTGCTTCGAACATATAAGTAAGGTATCTTTATGTAAGTCGCTTATTGTTATTGCTACTGATACCTGATAACTACACATAGTGTTTTGTTAGTTTGTCATGCAGAAGTGCATCACGATAATGTCTCTGTTGTTTCCGCCGCTCTACGGTGAATAATTTGAATAAAAAGGAATCACTATCTGTAACAAAGGAATATGCAAATTTGGGACCGGCAAAAGCTGCACTGTCTCAGCATACTGTAATGCGGGTGGACCCCGTTTGTGTCATTCCCATTTGCGTCAACTGTTTTTATCTCCAATGAAACATAATTTTCCGAATTTTTGTTTCGTACCTTCCAGTGGTAATGACCACCAGAGTGCACCAGGAATTTCAGCCTTGTAGAAACCAAAATGGAGCTTGTAGAGTGGTTTGCGCAAATGGGGTGCACCACTGTAATGCATATGCACTTTCGGAACTCTTCCTCGTAGCCTCTTTGAGACAATTTGGAGAACTTGCATGTGTGCTTCCAAATGTCTACCTGACCTGGTGATGTTTGAATGTTGCCCAGGGTGGACGCTGGTGATAAATACTATGCCGGAGTGTGTGTGATAGATCAACAGCCGTATCATTCGCATTGCCATGCACCTTGCCAGTGCACAATCGCTTCTGCGGTTGTTATTTTCACTCACTGGGACGATGACCGCTATCTATTTGAAGTTATTCCTGCACTGCCAGTTTAGAATTTGCATGTGTCTTTGTTCACCCTTGAAATACCTTTGTGTTTTGTATGCAAATGAGGTATTCTAGACTGGCGATCACGAAACGATGTACTGTTGCTTCCGCCGGTCCGCAGTACCTAATTTGCATACGACAACAAGCTCCATTCTCTAGAACAAAAGGACATGCAAATTTGGGACCTGCGAAAGAAAGACTGCCTCTATATACATAGTGTCTGCTTAGCATCATTCACAAGGTTTCGAGATTGACCCCCATTTCACCACCTTGCAATTGGCCATAGGTCTAATTGTAAGAAATCTCCTCCTCGAATTGTCCTAAACTGCCGGGTTCCCAGATAGGTTTTTCTCTGGGTTCCCAGTTTCGGATTTTCCAATCCCACCTAAAGGCATTCACCCCGTACAATAAACGGGATTGGTGCAATTAAGATGAGAAGCTAAAAATACCGATGTGCCCAGCAATGTCAAGTTGGCGAGAAAAGTACGTACACACACAAAGGAACGCGAAATTGGGGGTAATCTTCCCTTACGTGTTACTTGTTGCATAGTTTCGAATAGCAAAATGAGAATCACCATTAACTCCACCCTCTTCATGTTTTCTATTGCCAATTCTTTCCGTTTCTGCTCTATCTCTCCCTCTCCCTCCCTCTCCCTCACCTCTCTACTTTCTATGATAATATTCTAATATTCTGTTATTCTTTTTTTGTTTG
Organism: Koerneria luziae; assembly: GCA_014805365.1. NCBI lineage: Eukaryota > Metazoa > Nematoda > Chromadorea > Rhabditida > Neodiplogasteridae > Koerneria > Koerneria luziae. The sequence goes on from JACMIJ010001697.1 coordinate 2,427, forward strand.
ACTAACTTACATCTTCATAAATATTATTTTTTTCTTATATTCATAAGAACCAAAAATTTGTGGCTTCCGGGTTCGATTCCCGGCACGTCCCAGCCCAACCAAGGTGCTAGCCCTCCGGGGAAGGCAATTGGTAGTGATCGTATCACGAAGAGTAATCGGTCCGTGTGAATGACTGGGCACCTTCGGACTTAAATTGCCCCACAACGCCCTGGCCTTCTCAGGACTACCCGCAAGGCGAAATGCCTTGAAATCGGGAGACTTTGCCTTTGCCTTTTTTGTGTGGCTTCCGTTTCTTTTCAACAATAAGAACGCACAATTTAAAAGAGCAAACACAAGTTTCTTCTTACACAACAGGAATATACTGTTTGTTGAACAATTGTTTATCCATCTTACAACTTTACATGATTTGCTTCATTTTTTAAAACTATAGTTGAATTCACGGTTTCCGGTACTTTTAACTAAACATCATTAAGATCCCTTGACGGGGGTTCCTGCGGCATGACAGGAAAACATTTGAAAAGCTTATGGGCCGGTGGATACCACACAAACCAACTGTGCCTTTATGGCTAAACCACTAGCACGTTGTCCCGTTAAGGCGGGGATCTAACATGTAAGTTAACGGGGCACGTTATGCTACCAGCTCTTATTGTTAGTGTTGATTTCATTTTCTCGTCAAAACGCAGTGACAACCATGTTTTCTTCTGCAAATGCAGTTATATGTTGATCAGTGTTCGTTTTTTCCCCTTGCATATGCGGTTGGCCAACAACAACAGGCACTGTTGCCCAGCATGCCCGCCAAAAAACACACTCGTAAACAAGCAAACGACCAATGCATGGGATCATGAGATGGGAATAGCGATGTCAGAGGGTGTCCGTGGAAAGCATTATGCTGGACTAATGTATTTACTTAGAGAAAAATAACCCTCATAATTTGAGTGTTTTAAAGGACTAAACTCACTGTTCAAAGTACTACTTCCCCGTTGGCCACAGCTTGCCCTAGGTGTGGTTGACACTTCTGCAACTTCTTTATTGACATAGATGTACATTGGGTGCTTTGTGAGGTTTGAAAAACCGAAAACGAGCGAAAATATCAGAAAATAACATGTGACTATGCCCAATTTACTCATGTTTCACAGCAAACATAAGATTATTCGGACATAGTAAAAAATGCGTCCTCCTTCATTAAATACTCTTTATTGTTAGTGTTTCAGTGACTGTGCACACTGTTTTATGAATTGGATTACGAAAGAACACTGTAGGAAATGGAGAAGAGCATTTTGAGCAACCTTTCGGATATTTGTACCAAGTTCACATCGCTCTATGAGAAAACTTGTCACATTCTCTGAAGCTGTGTCATGTAATGAGAACATTTTTTCCCCAATTTTTGCTCACAAAAACGTAAGCAGTCAGTGCCAATCCGCTCTAGAACACACTTCACATCGCTTCATGGCCGCTTATATACATACTTACTTCATTTGCATATTCAAACAATGTTCTGTCTAGTAAAAGGGAAAAAAGTGACATAATGACTGAAAAACATAAAATGCTCAAATGAAAATAAAATGACTCGAAAAAAAAGATTCAAGACACTGTGACTTATTATTGAGTGGGTGGCACAAACATCATGTTGCAAATATGCTTTGTGTACAAGGGACGATCCCATAAGCGCACAAAATCCACTTGCGCACAAGTCATAACTTGTCCCTTACACTACATGGAATCTGCATTTCATTATGAAACTCAAGTTATGTTCGATTTAGGATTAACTGCCAAAATTTGTACCGATTGCTTGTGTATTGACAGAGATGTGAGCTTGTGCGCTTATGGTTTTTGCGCTTTTGGGATCACCCCGTGTACAAAACCATCGCATGCCTTAAAACTATCACTAATTGTAAGATTGTCAGATTATCATGTTGAGACAGTGCTGTGCTCTTGCAATTATAATAGTTTCGCCAGTCACAAATTCAATTTTTTTTAAACATATTTTCCGCTGATTTTATGCAAGAAGTCTTGTAAACGGATGAGCATGCGTGTACTTTACACCGCGATGGAAGCGACTTGCTACTTGTAAGCAACGTGCTTGTAAGATATAATCGGTGCACATTGGTGCAGTGGTAGCCACAGAAAAACTTTGAGTGCTTGAAACACTCCTAATTGTAAGTGTTGGAGTGTTCATGGCGCTCATTTCTCAATAATATCATTTAATACTAAAGGAAATGAATGTTGTAAACACCCCAGCTTATTTTTCTCTTAGTACTTCACACACACACACACAAAAACGGCAGTGTCAATACCATGAGCAAATTACGCAAGGTGCGGCTTTTTATCTTCTCGTGTGAAAAATGAAGCAGGAAATGATAAGTGAGTTTTGTAGACTTAGTCATTCAGGAGTCGTTGTCACGTGCAGAGTGGATTTCGCAAGAAAACCTTATCAGAGCCCTAAACAACACATGCACACAACAATGAATAATACTTTCAAAATTAAATAGTCATGATGTGTTTCTGTAAGTCATTTGTCTGATCAATAGCCCAAATAATAAGATGATCGTGCTTGCATTCATTATGGCAAATAGCCATCTTGTGGTCGTTACAGGGTGACAAGGCTCTCTTGCACAATACTAATAGCAACAGCTGGCGGTGGTGGTGGTATGGCGGCAGTAGCTTTGAAGGTCAGAAACACAACGCAAGCCGTTTTGGCTTTACCTATCCTTTTTGGTAGCAATATCAATCAATCTTACAATTAGATGTGGATCTGTTTTATGCGCTTCCTCTATACTCTGCTCTCTAAAACATAACAGGATGTATGAATGACTTTCATTCCTAACAATATTATTTCTTGTGAGTATTATTACTTTACAGTTTAGTTACAATCCGGGACTGTGCTTATGTATTACATGTTTGTTGAGTGCATTCTGTTGGCAAGGCGAATGTTAGTCCGGGATGACATTAAGAGGATTACACGTAGGACAGCTTTCCCTTCGCGGTTCTTTTCCGGGCTGCCAGAAGGTAAATGCAATCTCAACCTCCCACAGTGTTTTCAAACTGTTCATTAATTGCTGATTGAAAACGTGCATCTCTCTCTCTCTCTCTGTGTTTTCTCCGCAATTTTCTTTGTCTTTGTATGCAAATTTGATACACTAGACCGGCGGCTACGAAACACAGTGTTCCCACGTCGGATCTAATTGTAAGCTATTTTTTGCGTAACGCGGCTTTTCTCTTGTTCTGCACTAACTATTTAGCCACTAGCCGCACAATTACGATACAATACTCATGAGAGTTCCAAGCGCCGCTTATTGTTAGAAAAGGAAGCTGTATCACGTGCTTCCGTTTTACCGCCATCTCTCAACAATTTTTGAACATCTTTATAATCTATATTCAAGTTCCAAGACATTTGGTTACAAGACTTATAGGGACAAGAGATTAGGGATAACAATTACTTATAAAATGATGGAGTTAACCGTTGAGTAAGGGGTAGGGATTGTATTGCGGCGATCATGATGATGATGGAAACCTTCCTGCTTGATTCCACATTGCGGCGATCTTATTTCTTGCTTAGTCTAAGCGAGTAGAAAGATTCGTTTTGCTTGCCAAAACCCTCGTTCTTGATTCCACATAGCAGCTGTTGACATACCTGACTTAGTCGTATAATCAAATCTTAATGTTAGGTTTCTTTCCAATTAAACGAATTTTCTAAAGTATTCAAAATTTTCGCAAACCAAAACCATTTCACAAACCGGCTATGAACAAGGAAAAAATTGAATAGGTTTGCAAGTATGGCTATGCATATAGCGTCAATCGGATATTTATACAGAACGGAGTCAGATATGCCAATTGTACGTATCCTCCTCTTGTATGATCTGCAGCCATAGAATTGTCATAGTAACACACTTGGTCGTTTTTCATTTGAAAATGATTCTCACGATTTGCGCTTTTTACATGCAGGGAACTACAATTTCTCACTCCTACTTGAATCCAATATTGGCATTCTATAAAACGTTAGTATTCGTATTCTATGACTTTTCTTTGGATTTGTACAGATACTGTGGAATAACGTGTGTTTCTTTGTTATTCGTGGGTTACACGAAGGATTTGCAATTGAGTTGTATAGTCACTATTGGAATACCTCATTCGGTTCTGTATCAAACACCCGACTGTTGCTATATAGCCTTATCTTATTTTTCTGCTTCTTCCCGATTACATACTATTGGAATATCTGACTCCGTTCTTTACAAATATCCGACTGTCATGATACATTCAAGTTTGAAAGCGTGTTGAAGTTTTCACAATTCAGTACAGGTTCACAAGCTTGTGAAATGACAGGCTTGAAAGTTTGTGAAAAGCTTGAATGCTTTGGTAAATATGGGTAATTGGAAAGAAACTTAACAATAAGATAGCATTATAAATCGACAGTCGGATATTTGTACAGAACGGAGTCAGGTAAGGCAATAGTACACTTACTGTGACACATGAACAAATAGTGCATGCATATGTTATTTTTAGCGATGTTGTCAGTTTTTCCTTCCAAGTCTTACGAAAACGACCAATTGGTAGTCGTGTCACTAACAATGAGCGATACCTCCAAGGAGAACCAAGAACCAGCAAAGGTTTTAACCACGCTCATTGTCAGGCCAAACTCTGGTTACTTTGACAATAGGCTTACTATTTCTTTAATGAACATGTTTTTGGGCCAAAAACGAACGATATCAATCTTAATCTTATGAAAAAGTTGAATACTTTGGAAAATATGGATTATTCTAAAGAAACCTAACAACAAGATACCATCATATAATACATCGAAAGTCGGATATTTGTACAGAACGGAGTCAGGTAAGCCAATAGTAAATTGCCAACACATTCTAACGTTTAGTAGCAGCCGCTCACAAGTTTTTCAACCTCGGCTACTCTCTAAATGATTCCTTGGAACTGCGATCCACCATTTTCCTTGGTGGATCAACCAATAATTATGTGTCCGATTGCTACAATCGAACACTTCGAAACCATGCATTTCCTTTCCTTAGTCATGCAAATGTGAATAATCACCATCGATGCATGTACAGGGTGACCAGAAATTACGTGTGCATCGTATAAACGAAATAATTTTTCAGAAACACTACCAAATAGCATCAAAATTTTACCACAATATCTTCTGACCATCAGCAATAACAATTTATGTTCAAATTTCAATCTTTCCTCGGCGAGCCTTGATGGCTGCCTAAGGGTTTCGACCAGCTCATTTTGGCTTGCTTGTAAGACCGATAAAGGATGTGATGTAATCTGCTAAAAATTTACCGAAGTCACACCAATTCCCACGGTGGAAGCCAATGTAAAAGTGACCTGGCATCACCGTGAGGAAAAGTGCTCCATCGAAAATTTTTGTTTTGTGAGTATGACCTGCAAAAAGATTGAATAATAATCACATTTCGGCAGTAGTGTATATTTGTACAGAACGGAGTACGGTATACCAATAGCACTTATTCTCGCCATACAGTGCACTTTCCATACAGTCAAAACAACGTTAATGACAACACCGGAGCACCCCGTTTTGCAATTACATGACATTGAAAGTACATCGTCTGCAAAGCTATACATTGGAAGATCTGACTCCGTTCTGTGCAAATATCCGACTGACGATATATAGCCAAACTTGTAAACTTATTCAAGCTTTTCACAGTTCATAGCCGGTTCCCAAGCTTGTCAAATGGCGTACGATTACAAAAAATTTGAATACCTTAGTAAACTTGTATAATATAACTGGAAAACCCCTAACAATAAGATTTGATTATACGGCGACAGTCGAACAGTATTCACTTCGCTTACTCGTCTTACATTAGAATACTGAGAGGGTCGCCTCGTTTTGGAAATATAGAAACATAACACGCCATTGTATGGTTCTTTTCCAGGTTCTCCTTACAATTGATGCATGTTTCGCCTACCGTAGTCTTTGTGAGCTTCCTGTTTGTGGCTACCGTATGCCATGGCATACTCTTCGAAAAGAAGGTGCTGCGCTTGGAGGTGCACCATCGATATCGACACCATCAGTACGCCAGCACCACATTAGCGCCAACGCCGCGCCAAGACGACGACAATTCATCGGTTTGTCTTACAATTAGGCATTACTGTTACTTGACTCCGTTTTTGTGCATAATATCGGACTGTCACTAAATCAATATTTACATAATGGGGACGATCCCATAAGCGCAAAAAAAAATCACTTGTGCACAAATCATCATAACTTGAAATTTATACTAAATATAATAGTAACTGTATACGACCATGGGTCTAAAGATATACTTGATTTAGGGTCAAATGCCAAAATTTGTATTGATTGAATGCTTACTGATAGAAATATGGGCTTTTGCGCTTATAATTTGTGCGCATTCGGGAGTGTCCCACATAATGAAGAACTCTAACAATAAGATAGTAGTATTTAGCGACAGTCCGAAAAGTTGTACAGAACAAAGTGAGGTCTGGTCGATGCTTTATTGTTCTTCTAACAAGATGTTGTGATCTTCGTGTATGTATAATGCATAAACTATGACAACAGACGCAGAATGAATCCTCAGTTGTCGATCCAGTTTCCTATGTGCTCTTATGTTACAGGAACCGCACGACCTGCCCAGCTACATTCAAGCAAAAAAGATCGACTACAGTCTAGCGATTGTCGGAGAAGTGAGCAATTACAGTAATCCGAAAAGGCAACAATATGCAAGTCATGAGGTGTTCCTCGGCAGGGTCGTTGGTGTTTCTACCATAGAAGAACTTATTAAAAGTCCTTATCATGTTCTGCTTTCGATGTCCTGCTCTCTCGATTCAACGTGCACTCTCGTAGGTCAGACAGATTTCTCTAACGAGCGAAAGAGCGATAGAATATACATAATTGAGAGGTCAGGAAAATCGTTTATTCCAATACTTCCCTTTCTTACATATATATAAAATGGATTGTGCAATACAATATCGTCTAGTTCCAGGCGGCCATCTACATTCTGATCGTTCTGATTGTCACGATCATCTTCGCCGTCATCTTCATTTGGTTCGCAACAGCCGCCGGTTCGTCGCCCTCGAATCTCTTACTTATCGCCTGAATCAGGCACAAATTCCCGCCAAATTCAAACACTAATTACCGTCAGCGTTATGCTAACGACAAACTTATCTGCCACAGCATGTTGTTTCCGCCGTTCTACCGTACCTCATTTGCACACGAAGACAAAGGTCTCTCTGACTAGAACAAAGAATATGCAAATTTGAGACCGGCGAAAGCTTCATTGTCTCAGGAGGTTGTGTTATGTCAAATGAAACACATCTGTCCTAACAATAAGAAAAACATATTCTAGTCTTTTACTTTTCAGAAGAATCTATTATATCTTCAGATCCGTAAGTAATGCATCTCATCACATAAGATTCTCTTCCAGAATTTCACTCGGATTAATACAACATTCAAGGTAATTACATGTGTAAAACGCTCAAGTACTGACTTGTTGTGTTCTCTATCTCTATCAATCTCTATCTCTTTCTGACGAGTAGCTAGCTAAGCTATATAAGTAACTTTCGGGTTTCAAGCGCGCTTGTTATGTGGTTGTACGCGCCACATTGTCGTGATCGTCCTTATTTTTCTTTCCGCTCAAAGCTTCAAAAAACACGGTAGTGGTTCTAACAATAAGGTCCAAATTGGGTGGTGGCACCGAGTCAGTTTTGTCCCGAGAAGGCACCACTGCCATGTTTTTGAATCACTGAGTATCATACAAACGACACTTTGTAGCATAATCACCAATTTGTAAGCATGCACAGTTCAATGTAATTGATTTTATTCAAAATATCATATGACCGACATATCCACTTGATGCTTTATAATGTGTTTCAAACAACAAGAGCTGTGACTTTCATGAACATAAACTATGATTCACTATCTTAATCTACAGTCGATCCAAGCACTATTGCAAGCTTATGATACCAAATGTGTGTAAATTTCCCTCCCAACTTCAACACAGCGTGTTCTTTCGCCCGATTACAGTACCTAATTTGTATACGGAAACAAAAGCTTCATCCTTTATAACAAAGGAATAGCAAATTTAAGATTAATGGAAGTTGTACTGCATAAACATAATGTGTTCAACAAGTATAAGAAACCATCATCAACAGTTGATGAAAAGCACAGATTTATTCTTCACACATCTTTAGATATTACAGACAAGAGACCACTAAATAAATCATATGGTAATATTACAACTATGGTTACTTCATTCGAATACTACGTATTAACCAAATAAACCTGCACATCAAAAGACGTGCGTACGGATGACCTACACAACACCAAAGGTAGAAGGGAAAGGTAGAGATAAATTATGCAGCCTGCTATGCTTGAGTTAACCGCATAAACCGTTTGGTATCTTAACCGGCTCCGGCCTGTAAAAATTTAAACCCCCCCCCCTCTTGCAAAAACATCATGCTATGCGTCTACAATGCCAATAAATACTATACTTATCTAAATTATCATAATTACCTTACAATTAAAAATGACCACCTGTACAGTATTACCAAAGACTGGTTCATGGTGACTAGCAAATGCGAACACGGGACTTATAACTCAAGGCTGTACCAGTAAGCAAAATCACAGCACAAAGACAACATGGAAGTACAATGGTAACTTGATGCTCACTCGAAAGTCAATGGCAAACGGATTCAGTCAATTCGAACTAATTGTAAGGCGTCCAAAGAAAGATCGCAATACATGGTAACATCTTTCCAATGACCCACAAACACACACGATACGATAGAGCACACTCCAGATTACAGTACTACTTTCCAAAAAGGGCAAACATTGCACATCACCGCCCAGAGCATTACCGTAATCCAAATAAAACATTAGTTAACTAACAGCATAACTCCCATGGTATCGCGTATCGCCTCACGTTATCGCGTATCGCCTCACGTTATCGCGTGACGTATCACGTCATTGCGAGTATCGTACCATATTACTATACAATAGTAGTAGTCATACCGTTACGAACATTCTATACAAGGTATAAGAAAACATTTAGCGGGTTACGGTAGGTCCTCGACGGTCATCTCATCGAGATTGGCGTTGTCAGCTGATAGGCGTATGGACAGCGACCGTTCGAATGCCATGCGGACCGCGTTGAAGTGCATGATGGTCGGCGGATGGGCGCGACGCCAATACTCGGCGAATAGTGA
>JACMIJ010001699.1:0-11611 GCA_014805365.1 Koerneria luziae
AAGCGGCAATAGAAATCTCATTGTACAGCGCGGTTAACAATAGCTAGAACAAAGAAATTAGCATAAAATGCAATGCCCCTTTGAACATGCGTGGGTTGTTAGACAAAACTTCCAGGCATCGCCGGGATCAACTCGATTCGCTACACACTGACGATGCACGGCCTCGTCGCACAGTCGATGGTCATCGTTCCCCTCTACCATAACTCGAAGATGGACGATCTCATGTGTGTCACATAGTGTGCGCCTGATCTCTGTTTTTCGTCCATTGCATAGGATTGTCCCTAATCCGCCTGTTTTGCTCTTTTACTTCTTTTATGCCTTTCCTATGTTGAAAACAACAATTGAAATACTTGACCACTTTCAAAAAAATGTTTTTCACCATTCCCATTTTGCCCTCCCTACCGGAACCATTACAAGGGGCCGGGAAACATGAATCCTCGATGGCAAAAGTCATAATTTTCTTATACAGTGGCCTTCCCCATAGAAGTTGCGAATCACTTACACACGCTGTTTTACTGTTATGGAAAAAAACGGTTTCTGCAACAGTGCTCACAATGTTCTTATTATTGACATACCTGACTGTACTAACATCCGACTATTGCTGTATAATGCAAACTTATTGTTATATTTCTTGCCAATTGCACAATTTCCCAGACAATTCAGATTATTAGCAAGCCCATGATATTTCACAACCATGTAAACCTGCTATGAACTAGGAGAAGTGTCAATATACCTTCAAAATTGATAATGAAGCAACAGTCGGATATTTGTATGGAACGGAGTCAAGAATTACAATAGTACTAACAATGAGCACGTGAGTTTTTCTTCTAGTAATGGCTACTTGAAGCAGCTGTAATTCAGAAAGATCATCGACTCGTGTCAACTGGAACTCATCTTGTGCGATAATGAGGATCGTGCTCGCGAGTACCTCGCGAGGAAGTCTGCCGGACAGGCGCCGTCCCTCACCAAGGTCGTCCTGCTTCACGGAGACAAACACAATCTCGATGTTCCGAATGGAGTACAAGTATGTTTCTTTACGATTACACAATGACCTTTATCTCTAACAATACACAAATACATGACAAATACATCGTTTTCGCCGACTTAAAGTACCTGATTTGTATGCGATAAACAAGGTTTCTTGTATTATACAAGGTTTTGCTCTCTATAACAATGAGATATACAAATTTGGGACCGGTGGAAGTTTTACTGCCTCAATATAATGCAAACAGCTATTGTTAGTAAACTAATATTAGGCTCACGAAAATGCAAAATACATTGTTCCGATAGCAACAAAGGAATACATGTTCTCGCTTATAGTCAACAACTGTTTTTGAATACGCAAATGAACGTTTCATTGCGAACGATTGATTAAGCACAGCAATTTTGCATACCTGACGTATCGGACAATTTCGTGATCTCTATACAAGTTGTTGCTGCCACAGATATTCGATTGGGATGAGTTCTTCGAGATCGGACTTGCGAATCCGTCTCCAGTTCATCCTCCAACTGCTGACGATGTGTACGTCATATGCCACACAAGCGGCACTACAGGTACGCTTTTGTGCTCCTTGTCTTTATTCCATTCTGGCAAATACTATGTTATTGGCATGCCTGACTCCGTTCTTTACAAATATCCGACTGTCATTATTTACTCATATCTTATTGTTAGGTTTCTTAACAATTAGGCACATTTACTATAGTATTCAGCCGTACACCGTTTTACAAGCGTATGAACCTGTTATGAACTGTGAAAAATTTGAATACTATAACAAATTTGACGGAGTCAGACATGCCAATAGTACACCACCGTCAATAAAACTTCAAAATCTTGGCTATGAGGCCTTGTACTGGAATATGCTTACTTTTATAACACCGCAGCACAAATAGTGAATAGTGAATAAAACACTCAAAAACGAGAGGGTTTTCTGTAAATTTCTCCAAACTGCATTCAGGAACACCGAAGGGCGTGCAGACCACTCACCGTAATCTACTAGCAGCCATGGCCGGAATGTACACGCAATGGTAAATTACATCGGTGGTGTCTGACAGTTTCCACTCAGGACCACTCCTCCAAACAACTTCTATTTCGATCATACTGACGTCTACTACTCATTTCTGTCGTTGGCGCACGTCTATGAGCACCTCATGCAGGTACACAAGTTCACAAGTCTGTACACAAATATGCATGAAAAGCACTGTGTACCTCATTTGAGATACCTTAACATTGGAAGCACAACGTTTATGAGCCTAGATTTTCAATAGTCACCGTATTTATGGCATCTTACACTAGAGGATTACCTCTCAAATACGGAACCGTGGCATACCCCTGCATCCGTTTCAGTCGTTCATTATCTATGGAGGTGGTCGAATCGGAATCTATTCGGGCGACGTCTCCGCATTCCTCTCCGACATTCAAACTCTTCGTCCAACTCTTCTCTCTCTTGGTAACCTTGCATTCCTGGTACCGACAGTTCTTCAGTTCCCCGTTTGCTGAACAAGTTCTACGATTCGATCGAGGCAAAGATGGCGCAGGCTGGGTTCTTGAAGAGATTGATCTACAACTTTGCGAAATGGGTAAGATCCGCTAACAATACATTGTCAGCGTGTTCCAAAAAATGGCAATGGTCGCCTTGATTGATTGTGAGGCTGTCCAGGGTCTCTTATTGTTAGGCGCATAACATCTCCGAGGTTACTGTAGCGCCTTCCCATAGGTTATTGTAGCATATTTAGGTATCAGCAGCAATAACTTCATATTGAAGAGGTTAATTCAATGGGCTCTTTTGCAGATGAAGTTTCGTTTGCTCGCATCTGGAACACTATGCTACAACACCATATGGGATCGTTTCGTCTTTAGCAAAGTAAGTGTTTCTGCATGCAGCATGATTTAGCTTGATGTAACAACAGACTCTTACTAACAATAAGAATTTCGCAAAGCAAAGCAAAGTGCGCCCGTAATCAAGACATTTCGCCTGCGGGGAGTCCTGGGAAGGACATTGTGTATGATAGCATTCATTTATACGCAATGCCGTACATTGGTGGGCAAAGGGTGAAAAAATGTCGCCAATGATACCTTCGATCAGATTCATGCCATGTTCGGTGGTCGTCTTCGTCTGCTCACCACCGGAGGAGCGCCAGTCGCCGAGGATATCAAGAACTTCTCTCGAATTTCCTACGGATGCCCACTATTCGAAGGGTTTAGTTTGATTCTTATTGCTCGCATACGTCTAGCATAGCTTTTAGCGCATGACTAGCATGCTGTGTTTATGTGCACGCGGTCCATAAATGGACACTGTACATTGTTAGTTTACGAATGCATAGTGACCCGATGTAGCATATCTCCTCATATGGCTAGGGCAATCACCCTATCCCCTGACAGTTCGGCGGCTAGCTTTCCATAGACCAGGCAAGGTAACCCGACGTGTCAAACGGTATACGGTTACGAAAAATGGAATACTTTTGCAAATTTGTGTAATTGGAAAGACACCTAACAATAAGATATGACTACACATTGACAGTCGGTTACTTGTACAGAACGGAGTCCAGTATGCCAATACATAGTATCCCTGGCTTTTGCAGCTACGGTCAGACCGAATGCAGTGCGGCGGGAACTCTGAATCTGCCTTCGGATACAACCGCGGGTCATGTGGGAGGACCAGCTCCATGGGCACAGGTTCGGAACCAATTCCCGAGATGATCGTTCAGATTAAACTAATTGACGCACCGGAACTCGGATACATGGCAGAGGAGGATCGAGGAGAGGTGTGCTTCCGGGGAGCGGCTGTTATGAAGGGATACTACGGCGACCCGAAACTGTCCGAGAAGACACTTGATGAAGACGTGCGTTGTTTTCAGTATTCTTGGTTTAGTCGATCTATAAATTACATCTATGCACTAATAATATACAATCATCTGTGCCTCATATCACACACAAACGACATATATCGAGTTCATCTTAATCTCATTCTTCGGTGGAGCCGAGATCCACCAGTTTCTTTGGTCGACCAGCCAACTCCATCCAAGTCTTACCAAATACTTAGCTTTACCTTTTTGAGACCACTTGAATCTATTATGAAAACGACCCAACACCAGAACACCGTGGGTGCGGTGATTCACCACCGAATGTTGTTTCATTGTGTGGGATAACCATAAACCCAATTCTTGTTGTTAGAATCGTCGTTCATTCTAGGATTCAATCACTTTTAGGGCTGGCTGCACACGGGTGACATTGGCCTGTGGATGCCTAACGGCGCGCTACAAATCATCGATCGGAAGAACGCGTTCTTCAAACTCGCGCAAGGCGATTTTGTCGCACCCGAGAACATCGAGGCTGTGTATATGCAGTGTGCTCTGGTCAAACAGGTATCTTGCAAAGCCGCTGCTAATAAGCGTCCCCCGTAACATGACACCCAAATGTGTCGCTTGGAGCTTCCTGGTGTATGGTGTCGGGGTTAATGTGATGAGGCTGCAACACTTTTAGATGTTCGTATACGGAAGTACGCTTCGTTCGTATCTGGTGGGAATTGCAGTTGTTGATGTTCCAGCGCTCAGAACGGCGATCAGCAACTCCGATGCGGTATGTATATATTGTATTGTATTAGGGAGATCGTGAGTTCCTGGTGCATTGGTTTCCCTCGCCAGGCGACTGTAAAAGGTTATGTATACCGTAAAAGCAAAGAACTCCCAATTCAAGGCCTCATGGCCTGTGAGGCTGTCCCGAGGATGGCGAAAGCCTATGAACTGTGTTTGATAGTAAAAAAGCTTACTCGATGATTGAAAATGACTGAAACACTTTCTTTGCCAATTAGAGGATTAGTGGCAGATCTACGACGCAGAAAAACTTACCAACGATAAGGCTTCCTTCAGAAAGCAATGAGAGTTATGCATTGGCATTCAGGCACAGAAGCTACAGCCACTTTCGGACGACGAATTACTGGAGAACGACGCAGTAAAGAGAATGGTGATGAGCGAATTGACGTCACTGGGAAAGAAGAAGGGACTTACACCAATCGAACAGATCCGCAACATATATCTCACGCAGGAGGTGAATACCTTGTTTAGCCATGCCTGGGGAAAGGTGAGGTCGTAGACCACATCGTGTTAGGGTGTATCATATACCGTATATGTAGTACAACTTCCTAAGCCAAAACGCTCAAATCACTTTGTTATCATAGCATTATGCTCTTATGCAATATTCAATACTCTAATCCGGCGGAGAAACATGCAGTGTTCATCCTATGCCTGTAATATCCGAACGGTATTATCGATACGGATGGTTCCTTATTGCTAGTTCCTCCAACAGTGAAATCGTACAGAATACCATACATGATTACTGCACTTACAAAATACCGTATAACCAATGTTCAGGAGTTCACGCCGGAGAAAGATTTCCTAACGCCAACTCTCAAGACGAGACGACACATCGTCTCTCGCCACTACAAAGAGATTTTGGATGGCCTCTACGAGTCGGCTGACTTGTAATGTAATGTGATCGTAATGTAAAGGTCCAAAACTGAACGTTGTCACAAATCTCTGAACATACATATCTTGCTGCGTGACTGTATCAGTCAGTTTTCCAATGGCTTTATGGCATAACATCCAGGAAGATTAACTAACAATAAGTATTTGTTGTAAAGAGGATAAAGGGTTTCATGCAACAAGTGTAAACACAGTACTATTGCAATATTTGACTCCGTTCCGTACAAATATCCGACTGTCACTGTTTACGTACCTTTCCAAGCGTATTCAAGTTTTTTCCCAATTCAACACAGCTTACAAGCTTGTGAAAGGGCATAGGTTTGCAAAGCATTTGAATACTTCGTCAAATTAGTGTAGTTGAAAGATACCCCTAACAATAAGATTCAATCACACAGTGACAGTCGGATATTTGTATGGAACGGAGTCAGGTATGTCAATAGTATGCTGCCGTCCTACAGTACCTCATTCTCTATGTGACAAAGGAACATGCAAATATAAGATTGACAAAGGTTCCACTGCCCAACACAATGTCTGAGATATCGTAACTAGTTGGCAATACACTCACGAAAATGCAAAATTAACTGTTCCTATAACAAAAATTCAAATACATGTCTTTGGTCATAGTTAATAGGAATATTTGAGTATCACTGTGTACGTTTATCAACGAATAAATGTGCAATCACAGCAGCTTTGTGCCTGCCCAACTTATCGGACAAATTCGTGAGTCCTATGTCTGAGATGTCCAGTGACTTCTGCCATTGTCAGTGTTGTGAATACCGATCAAGCTAAAAATAGCCTGTCGGCTACTTCCATGTTTGAATTGGTCATGCATATACACAGGGGTGTCGAATGTCGGACGTGAAAAGGGAAGAAGGTGTCGATCCGTCGGACCGGGGGGTCATCCACATGTTCGACTCCTATTAGCAGCCAGCCGCCATCCTATTATTTGTCATGTTCCAGAGCATGTGTTTGTCCACTATATGCTCCAACTTTGGTAATTGATTTCTTATGTTTATGGTATGAATGCCTCAAGATGTGTATTACGTCTCCATAGATATGTAGACTCTTTCACAAGTACAGCTTTGCCTAAATGTAAGTCTTTTGCTTCCTCCTTACATCATTGCCGTTTATTGTCTTATACAATGTCGGTGTACGGTCTTGATAGGACTGATGCACTAGCCTAGCCTGGGAACTCGATGGACCGTCCCGAGTTGGCTCGGTTACACTACCAACAGTTTGCGAGAAACGGTGGAGGAGTTGACTCTAACCACCAATCATATTTTTAACCCCTTGGCTTAGGTGGTGGGAGGTGCTTCGATCTGGGCACACATTCCCTAATTGTAAGTACCAACAGTACGCAAAAAAGGAACTGATTCTGATCGGCGGAATCAACCACAGCGTTTTAAAGCAACTCAGGGTTTAAAAAATTGAGCAACTCTCAGTTCTCGTTGAAACTTCCTTTGTACATACCAAATGCAAATCAGGTACGTTGGACCATCGATAACAAAATCTTGTACAATATGATCTGAGAGTATTTCGGTGTATTCCTCTAAAAGGTAAAGGGAAAGTCTCCCGTATTCAAGGTATTTCGCCTGCGGGTAGTCCTGAGAAGGCCAGGACGTTGTGGGGCTATTAAGTCCGAAGGTGCACAGTCATTCACACGGACCGATTACTCTTCGTGATACAATCACTACCAATTACGATCGATTACACACCATTGTGCTTTTGGAAGGTCTGCTCAGAATGTCCTGTATATTCATTCTATGAATGAGTTCATCGCTAAATACATCGTTATCTTTGGCACTATTGGACTGCCTAACTTCGTTCCTCACAAGTATCCAAAAAATGGTCGTATTCAAGTCTTATTGTTAGTGTTCTTCTAAGTTACGCAAATTTGATAAAGAATTTAAAACGTTTCTTAGCGCTATGCTGTTTCACAAGTATTCAAGGCATTTCATCTTGCGGGTGAAATGCCTTGAATACTTGTGAATCCTGAGAAAGCCAGGACATCGGGTACTCGCCCACACTCTTCCTATTACGGTGTTATTTGTCGGAAGTACAGAAACCGCAAGTCAGGGGACACTGCACATGTATCAGACTACGGTAGGCGGCGTTCGTACAGTTCTGCGTGCGGAGCGGACAAACGCAAGATATCACTCATTTACTATCCGCACATCTCGAACTCTTTCCATTGTCTATCGCAACACAAACATACCAACCACATTCAATATGTTTGTTATAAATACGATCGAAAAATGGCACAGTCTGCCAATGATCAAGCGTGGTATTGACATATACCAGTAAGTTATCCTTTTAAGCACTTCCCGTCACTCGTATTCTATCAACCCCCAATTCTCTCCAATAATAACAACACATGCTTCGATATGTCGTATAAATCTCTATCTATCTAAATCTAAGTGCGAACCTTGTGAATGCGAACTGCCACGAGGCGTCAGCGGCCATTGCGGTGTAACCGAGCGTCCCGAGGTCACAGTGCAATCCGTCCAACGTGCCCAAGGACAGCTGACCCAGAGTGGCACCTTCGAATGGAAGCGGTCCTCTGAATACACGCCCGGGCTCAGAATGAAACGTACTCAGAGAAAAATAAGCCTCAAATAAGCCTGAATAGTGCTTGAGTGTTTAAAACACTCATTTTTTCAGTCTTAAGTATTTCGCAATCCTATTGAAAAATGAGTGTTTAAAACACTCAAAATTTGAGGCTTATTTTTCTCTCATTGTGAGTACTTCCGCCGTTCTACAGTACCTCATTTGCATACGTTAACAATGGAGTTACTCTGTCAAAGGAATATGCAAATTTCATAACGGCGAAAGCTTCACTATCTCATTGTCAGAATGATATGCGAAAACAGAGCTTGAAGGGGCCAGAAACCGTGAATCCCCCGGAGGCAAAATCCACCATTTCATTATGTATTTGCTTCCCTCACAAAAGTTGCTGCTCTTATATATACACAGTTCTGCTAACACAAAACAACGGTTTTTTGGCCTCCTTTGATCATACTATTGGCCTACTTGGTTTCATTCTGTACTATTCTCCGACTGCCGTTGTATAATGATATCTTATTGTTATGTTTACAAAAAGTACAAAATGTTGTTAAAGCATTGCGATTTTTCGAATCTGATGCTGTTTCACACCTGTTATCAACTATGAACAATTTGAATACGCTTGCAAAGTTGACAATGTTGCGACTGTCGGATATTTGTACAGAACGGAGTCAAGCATTCCAATAGAGTACCCTTGTTGCCATATCGAGAATAACGGCGCATCCAAGACCGAGATGAGATTGAGCAGGGGCGGAGTCTGGCCGGTTTCGGCATCCACCGCAATGCCCAGTCCGAGTAGGCCATCGATGCTGACGTACTCCAAGGTCTGTCAAAATGATGTGTCAGCCTGCACAGCCGGTTGTTTTCCGCCGGTTTCCCGCCGGTTTCCAGTTGTAAGCAACTAATTGACATGCATAACTTGAGATTTACACACAAATAAAGCTATCATTTCATTAAAGGTACAAGTTGTGGTCTGATTTTGTGTGCTAATGGGATCATTAATTATTTATGTACATACTTGTCCGACTGACGTGCAAACGCCAAATTGTTGTCCTGAGACGGTGACGCCACCGATCTGCAACAACCACAGACTGTGAAAGAGCAGGCGTATTATGAGATTAGTTCAACAATGCATAGTGTACTTGTCACATGTCCCGGTCTCTTTGGAACCTCCCGCAGGCGAATAAGCCTTGATTCGGTAAAACTTTGCTTTACTTACACGTCAAAGGCTATAACAAACACAAAGATGAGCATTAGTCATACTGATTGTGAACGATGTTGTGCTTACTATTCCCATACCTGACTTGATTCCCACAAAAAAATCTAATTCGTGCTTGTAATCTTCTTTTATTTATAGAACTGATAAGAGAAGATATTCATTGTGCTTTGAAAGGAAGCCGGAAACCGTCATTTCAGAAAATGCATTCATAACGAATGCTTTATTGACCCGTCGCTTTTGTGTTCAGGGGAATACACATAAGCGAATACCTCGGTAAGTTGACGGTTTCCGGCCCCCTTGAAGCTCAGTTTTTGTTTATGGTAGCGGGAAAAATGCGTCGCTCGGTGTCACGCTGCATGCCGCTTTATGGCCTTTCTTGCGGTACCCGCCACCCAGTTGATCGATGGATCGACGTGTTCAGATCGGTCGGCGGAGGCTCTTGGATATTGCAGGCAGATGAAGCGGCATACAGAAGAAATATCTGCATTTCCCTTGGAATTACGCCATAGAAAGAATCTATGAAATGCGTATAAACATTGTAAACATTGCGGTAGAAAAAAGGAAGCGTGAGGTATTCCAGAGCGAGAAGGTGTCGGTTCCTGCATAGCCTTGGCAGCTGTCCGGCCCATCCGACATGCTGTAGTTGTTCGATCCACGGATGAAGCCGGGTGACGCACTAAATACGCATTCAAATGCTGCGTACATACTATTGGAATACTTGACAACAACAAAAACAGCAAAAATCCGACTGTCGCAACATAGTCAATTTTCAAGCTTATTCCCAGTTGATAACAGGTGGAAAACCACATATGATTGCAAAATATCGAAATACTTCTTCAACATTTTGTATTGCAAAGAAACATAACAATATAATATCATTATGCTACAGCAGTCGGATACTTGCACGGAACGGAGTCGAATATACGACCAGTACTCGACCAGCTCCATTAAAGGGGTCCAGAAACCGTGAATACTCGGAGGCGAAATGCACTATTTCCCTTTATATTATAATACCCGCCCCCCCCTTCACAGAAGTTGCGGGTCTCTTATACACACAGTTATGCTAACACAAAACAACGGTTTCCGGCCACCCTGAAAGGATTCTTGAGACTTCGTTTTGTGTGTGTGTTCCATCTGAGCGGCTTACTTGACATCGAATTTATGCTTTGGCGGAAGTCCCACGCCTCCGAATTGCATTCCTTGCCGACCACCCACGCATCGGACCATTCCAGTTCCAATCCGACGGTAAACGTTTGAGCTGGAACGAACATATACGTGTCATGTAAAGAGTAAAATTTCCACCGATCTTTCACCGGCCTTCCACCGGTCTCAAACCGGTTTTTTTACCGTTCACATATTACTTTATTCTTGTGACACAAGTCTTTGTTTTCATATATGCAGTGTTTCGTATGCTTTGAAAGTAATATGCCGTGTTAGATGTCTTGCACTCGCAAGCTTCTTTTTCGCACTCAATGAAAGCGCCCTAAACCTTGATAAGCAAAGAATGGAGTCTTTGAAGTGACTAGAAAATGCTTGATACACACAATTAAAGTCACACTGGTGCCTCCAACATATGTATTCTCGGCTTATCTGACTACATTTTGAATAGGTTTCCGGCTGTCGCTGTATACATAGAAACATTTCACAGGATGTCAAGACTAAACGCAGTGTGGATATTACATATATGCTAATACCGTGCTTCTTCGATACTGTGTCTTATCCAAAATTGGTGACATGCACACGAAAACAGAATGACCATCACCTACTATTGGAATATCTGACTCCGTTCTGTACAAATATCCGACTGTCATTATATATTCAAGTTTGTAAGTGTATTGAAGTCTTTCACAGTTCCGCACAGATACACAAGCTTGTGAAATGGTGTCGATTTGCGAAGATTTTGAACACTTTAGCAAATTTGGGTTATTGGAAATAAAACTGGCATAAGATTTAGCCATACAGCGACAGTCGGACATTTGTGCAGAACATGGGTTTCCAATCTTGGGTTTCAAAAATAGTACCTGGGTTTCCAAACGTCACGTTCACTTCAAATCGTGCATCCATCCATGGAACCGATAGTGGAGTGCCGCCAGATTGCATTCGCACGCCATTCTTCAAGTAGCGTGGTCTGAAAATATTCTTGCAAATATTTTTGTAATAAATAAAAGCTTGAAACACAAAAGTTGCTTCCCGTCAACTCATTAACTCATCAAGCACTCCTTTTCTTAATCGGAAGTTGGAAGAATTCGTATCATGTAGTATGACTTCGGGCGATGTCAAATATGCATATTCTATTGTTCTTTCGCTATAAGCCGTTGTAATGTTTTATGCAAATGAGCTACGGTAGACCGA
>JACMIJ010001700.1:0-11608 GCA_014805365.1 Koerneria luziae
ATAAAAAGATGGTCGCATTTTTTGGCAGCCATATGCCCATAGCAGTTTTTGAAAGTGACAGTATGCTTAGAAAGTCGTCCTTAACAACATATCTCAGTCCCAGCTCGATCCGCCACCTCGAGTACTGACCGTTCCCTTGTTAGGTTCACAAACGGGGTGCTTTCAATGCTAAGGTATCCCGAAACGGGGTGCCTCAAAGCTATTAATAACGTTGTCGTCGAGGTATGGTTGTAAGAGCTTTGGCATAGAAACCGTCAAATGCTCCATAACAACATTTGGCTACCAACAACTTGCAAGTGTAGAGTTTCATCTACATGATATATGCTTTTTACTTTTGACAGTTTCACTGTACGTGTTGCACACCCATAACAATACTGCGCGATGATATACTAACGCTAACACTACGCTAACATTGCTAACGAAGAGATCGCGCTAGTCGCGCCCTTATTGGTTATTGCTGACGTCATTTATGATGCAGAAAGACAACGAAACCATACCTTGAACCGTTGGCGAGACCGTTCACACCGTTATTGGTGGGCGGGGCGACAATGCGCGCTCTCGGTGCTGCTGACTCGGTTGTGGTGTGTCCCGGACTGGCAAAGTTTGTCTTCTTCAAAATGGAAACTGGTTGCGGCGGAGAGGGTGCGCTGGTGTTCGTGGAGGTCGGTTGGAGCACGACGTTCGGCTTCGGAGGAGGCGGCGGCTGAAGGAGAGAGAGCAAAGATCAGAGGTCGAAGATCAACTTTGCTAATAAGGTTCAATATTCTATCGAATACTAGAAATATAATAGTATACAATTCTGTCCAGCCATTCTACCTCTTATTGTTAGAATCTAGTGTGAACAGCTATGTAATTTCTATCGTTCACGCGTACAAATGACAGAAATTGGCAGTATGAGTGGAATATGCACGCTTTTCACATTAAAACAAAGCAATGAAACAACTTTTGCCGGTCTCAAATTTGTACATCGCTGTATCTTTAGGCAGTGAAGCTTTTGCGTTTAAATAAGATTTTGTAGAACCAACATGCTGCGTATTGACAGCCAACAGTAAGTAACACTCGTAGGTAAGACAAAGCAGTTAGGAAGTCTTTCTGCAATTCGAAGTAAATTCCCCTATTATGTGAGCTCATGAGGTAAGCTCGGTTCACTCTGCCAATATACAGCCAGCTTCATCTCACTAGTGTGTTGGCTCAAGAGAGGTGGAAGTGCAAGCTCTCGAGTGGCCGACGCACTCTTGACACCTACAATGAGCAGAAAACGTGTGTGTGCGTGTGTTTGTGTGCACACTGGAAAACGATAGTTACACTGTACTGTTACTATTGTACTGTTACAGTATAGGTGGTGTTACAGGTGCACTGTTATTATGTACTGTTACTATTGTAAATTTTATAGTGTAATGTTACTGTTGTACTGTTACAGTATAGGTGGTGTTACAGATGTAGTGTTATACTGTACTGTTACTATTGTAAATTGCATAATGTACTACTGTACTTTTGCAGTGTGTGATTTTATTGGTGTAAATATTGTTACACACTGTACTATTACTATTAGATGGAATCGAGGCTAAAATAAACGCATCGGGAAAAAGCACTGCCTCTTATGGTCTGCAACGCGCACAAAAGTTGTAGGTATGTATCAGCTAAAATTTCTTTCTCATATGAAACCCCATCACTTTCTCTTTTTTACCAAAGTGCAAACAACAGTCCATTTTTCAGTGTGCTCTACAACAACGAACAATATGAAATGAGACAAATGTGATCACTTTCTAAAACTCAACATTCCTTAGAAAACGTACCGGTGGCGGTGCAGAAGACACCGTACTCGACGGCCTATTCGTCGTGTTAGGACCACTATTCGTGTTTTGACCGCCGCCATTCGTGTTAGGACCATTGGAATACGGAATCGGACCTGTCGAGATCGACACAGCCACACGTGGCATCTGAAATAACAATGGAGATGATGATCCCGCACAGCCACCGGCATTGCAACAAACAAATCAATCCCCCGAGGGGGTGCTCTGTTTTTTGTACCCACAAAAAAATACCCTCAATATTTAATAACAAAAATAGCACATATATATTCAAGATGGTTGATTATAAGGCAACAACACTTATAGAAAACATTTTTGAGTACCTACTCTGCATACAATAACAAAGGTTTATCTCTCTAACAATAAGATTTTGAGATATGCACATTTGAGGCCAGGGGAAGCTACACTATCTCAGCATATCGTGAAGTAATCTTCTGTTCTACTACGGTATATTGAAAGTGAGGTTTCTAGATGCCCAATGTGCTACCGATGTGTGGCCACCTTACAATTTAGTCCTTCAGAATTAAATTTGCATATTCCTTTTGTTGTGATGCCTATGTAAGTCTGCAGTACCTAATATGCAAATTAGGTACTGCAGACTTCCGGGAAGCAACATTTTGCGTCTTACCGGGTGGATTCTACTAATGTGGGTTGGCTCGTCAAGGGAAAAGTCATCCTCTTCGGAAATCGATTGCGATGATACGGAAGAACCTTGCGGACGTAGGCCGATTCCTGAACAAAAAGTAACAGTGTACGTGTTGTTAGTAATGCATATGTTCTTATGTTTATATGACAATATACATTCCGCCTAACCGTATCAACAGTTAAAGGCACTAATGCCTCTTAACCACAGCGCTAAAACAAGAAACTTGCAAGTACGCTAGTAAGTGTGGACTAGTTAGATATGGATATAAGGCTCACGAATTTGTCCGATAAGTTAGCAGGCACAAAATCGCTGTGATTACACAGTTATTCGTCGTACACAGTGGTACTCACATATTCCTGTTAACTATGCCCAAAAACATGTATTTGAATTTTGTTATCGGAACCGTTTATTGTGTGTTTTCGTGAGTCTAATAATGCATATGTTCGAATGTTACATGATAATGCTTTGTCTAATCGTATCAACAGTTGAAGCAACAATGCCTCTTACTACAGAACAAAAAACAAGAAACTTACAAGTACGCGAGTAGGCATGGACTTGTTAGATATGGATAACAGGCAAAGCATTCTAGGCGTACCATTGTTTGAATACGCTCATGATTAATACAATGAAGTTATGAGAATTACTTAAAACGCCTGCATATTTCTCCGCCGAAAATGTTAGCTTTGCACAGTAAATACAGGCTAAGGTTATTTTACAGGGCCTTTTTGTAGTAGTGTTCCTAACAATAAGATCAAGAACAACCTAAAAGCGCTGTGAATAAACCATTGTTTGCATTTTTCCTAGTACGTTTCAGGAAACCGTGGTATGATTAACAAACCAAATCTACAAAACAAAATTCTTCTTCCGCCGGTCCACAGAACCTAATTAGCTTTACAAAGGTTGTACTCGCTGTAACAATGAGATATGCAAATTTAGGACCGACGGAAGTTGCACTGTCTCTACACAATGTGAGGAGGTTACCGTTATTGATGTTCTGCACGGCTCTCCAGACGCTCGTTGATGCTCCGCCGCGACCACCGTCGTCCATTATCAGTGCAGCGAAAACCTGAGCATGAATTAAATATAAGTCATTAAATTTAGTCTTATCACAGGTCATTGGCCGGATCATTTCTTTCGCGCAAAATGTGTTCATAACGAGTGTTTTATTGACTCGCCACGTTTGTGTTCAGGGAATACGCATACGCAACTTCCTCGGTAAATTGACGGTTTCCGCTCCCCCCCCCCTTAGGCAAAAATTGAAAACATGTTTACAGTTGTAAAGACAATCGTAAAATAGAGGAATTGGAATGTTTGAGCAATTCCAACAATAAGTAATGACAAAATACGCAGGCAGTTAAAAAAAAGAATAACGAGGAACCACTCGAAAGATAAGGAGTTCACCGAGATCACCAAAAAACATCCATTAAGCCACAACACGACTAGAAATACATTCACTATGATAATTATACAAGGTTTACAAAGTATGCAGTCTTCTGATGTTGTGTATGTTGAAAGCGTCGGCTAACCTAGCTCGATTGCGCACTGACGAACATGTGCAATAATAAGGTAAGTTTGAAACCGTATCCATGAGGTTAGATTTGAACGTTTTGAAACTTGTGAGATACTTGCACCATTTTTCATTTTTGCTAATTTTCCATTGTCCCCGGTATATTTCATCGTCCGAGATCAATTCTGATACTGTTCCTCAGTCCTCTCAGAGATCTTCCCTCTGAGGGGGGGGGGTGGGTACAAGTGCAAGTGCACCAACGAGAATGTGTGTATGGGCACAAGAAGAATGCATGGTAAAATAGATAAAAGAAGCCGCATAATGGTGTACGACACGATGATATGGAAGCTCATCAGTATATCAATAGTCTTATCAATTACTCCTTCTAAACAACAACTCATTTGCAGTAGTAATAACCAAGATACATGGCATACAAGCAAGATGCACTATAGTTGTCTAAAGGTGTCATAGGCGTCAGCACAACATATTATTGGAATATCTGACTCCATTCTGTACAAATTTCCCACTGCCGCTACATATTTAATTTTCAATAGTATTCAAGTTTTTCACAGTTCATAACAGGTTTACAAGCTTAAGAAACGTTACAGGTTTGCAAAAAAATTAAATACTTTTGCAATTGAAAAGAAACCTAACAATAAGTTTTCATTGTATACAATGATATTCGGGTATTTGTACAAAACGGAGAAATGCGTTCATAACGAATGCTTTATTAACCCGTCTCTTTTGTGTTTAGGTAATACACATAAGCAAATTCTTCGATAACCTGACGGTTTCCGATCCCCTTCAAGGTCCCGTCTAGACACTCTTGCTTAGGGCAAGTTAGGGAGAGAGGGGGATAGCCCCAAGATGATGACCGGGGGGGGGGTATCCCATGCACAGAAAGTGGAGTGTCACTGGCTGTGCTGGACTAAGACAAGCACAAAAAGTGAGGGAAGGGAGCGATCGCGGACATTGCGACAAGTGGATTCAGGAAGGGCAAAATGGCAGTGATAAGTGCGGGATCAGACTACACTAGGCTGTAGATTAAGTTTGATCTAACCTAGTTTAGTCTTTGTTAAACAAAAGAAACTGGAATTAGTAAGACAATGACAAGTTAGTAGCAAGAGATCAATGGTGAAAGGGAGAGAATAACAACAAGGTGAGAAAATACATCTTGAGATCGCACGACAAGTGGAATCAGGAAGGAAGGCAGCGGCAAGTGATATGTGATAAGTGATAATCAAACTGAACTAGGCTTACAATTAGTAAATCACTAACAATTAGTTCGTGCTAACAATAAGGTTAGTACTAGAAACAAGTATTATAGTTCCCGGCCTTAACAATAAGATAGGGCAACACAAGAGTAACAATTAAAGGAGGCCAGAAACCATCATTTCATTGTCAAAAAAATGTGTTTATTACGAGTGTTTTAATGACCCGCGACATTTGTGTTCAGGGAACACACATAGGCAAATTCCTCGGTGAACTGACGGTTTCCAGCCCCCTTTAACAATTACAAAAAAACGATGTGATCATGCGATATGTGGATCGAGGAAGAGAATCATAAGTAGCTGAGAAGCAGCGATTATCGGGTTTTATGATAGTTCTTATTTGGTATGTTATGTGTATTACGAGAGACATCAACAAGCTTGCGTTACTCATATGATCTATAAATTAATCAATTAGATGTGATAAAAGGAGCAGCAAACATTTGGATGTTAAAAAAAACTGCCGAGGCCCCCCGGCACCTTCAGTAATCAGCCCCTCTGTTTCCATTGAGCTCTTCTCCAGTGACCTTTTACATACAGTAATGACTGAGTGTACAAGGTCATTGAAAAGCTCACTGGAAACAGAAGAACCTACTATGCCACGACAGGTGCGAGCTTGATGGCAGCTAACATTTTTGCACAAGTGGATAAGCCAACGGGGATGATCGGTCAAACGGACAAGTGGATCGAGGAATGCTCAAGTGGCAGAGAGTGATGATCAACAGTGATAAACTGCTGTCGAGCGCCAACTACTATTGCTCCGGTATTCTGAATGGGTCCATTTTTAAATATGGGCAAGTTTTCATATGCCATTAACTTGCCCATTTCCAGACCCAACATTAGTGTTCTGAAAATGAGCAAGTTAATTATATATGAAAACTTGCCCATTTTCAGAATACGCCCATCCGAAATACCGGAGATACCACAACCCACGGAATCCACGAAGATAAAACCTCGCAGCTTCCTATAAACTCATTGTCAGTTAAAAGAGGGGAAGGAACCTCCTCGACCAATTGCTCTCCACGCGAGAGTGTGAAAAGTGTGTCTCCTAGACTGTTCGACCGGAAGTGATGTCATACGGACATAACATTTGTACATTTTAAGCCTCACGAACATAGAATTAAAAGGGACCGGAAACCGTGAATCCTCGGAGGCAGAAATCACCATTTCCTTATATAGTTGCCCCCCTCACAGAAGTTATACACGCATTTCTGCTAACACAAAACAACGGTTTCTGGCCTCCTTAAAAAGGCGGAAAAGAAGTCAATAATGGGGAGGACGATGTACCTATGTGCATAGGTAGTGTTCAAGATTTTCAATGGTTCTTTCACATTGCATACATGTGAAAATAGTATAATAAAGAAGACAGTTATAAGTAAATTAAGAAATTAAACATAACAATAAGAGAGTAAGTGAAACTTGTTACGTTACTGGCCAAGAGGATTAGAGAGAGGATGGTTTCCATTTTGCCTCTGAAAAATTTCAAACATTAGACGAAACGTTTTATTTACGTACAATTACACACATTAAGCAAGCATACACAAGTTCTATGGTATTGGATTCGCGAGATTTTCCGATAGGTCACTTATGCAAAATTGCTGTGCCTAGTCAATTGTTCGTAACGAAACATTCACTTGCGTTTTCAAGAACAGTTGTTGACTACGAGCGAGAACATGTATTTATTTGTTGCTATCGGAACAAGGTATTTTGCATTTTGTGAGCCTAATATTTGTTTTCACATATTTTACACGGGGAAAAATCACCATACAGGAATAGAGCACTATCACATTGCGTTGAACATAAGCGAGGATTGCAGCACAAAACCACGTTCATTCTTACAGTTCATCACACGCGAAAAATGTGACACGAAATGGAACATTCTAGAAACTAGAAACCTGAAGAAAAAGTGAAACACATTTCGACAAAAGCCAACAATCTCACTTTTTCATCGAAATCTCTATTGAAACGGTTCACTGAAAGCGAACGACACGAGATTGGAGAAAATTGAAGCTGAATGCGACTGTTGAGGAGGGAGAGATATCCATGTGCACAATGGGGGAAGAAGACACATTGGGAGGGAAGATATCGGATACGAGGACTGGGATTGCGGGGGACAGACAGGGCAAGGCATCATGGACAAGGAAGGGGTTGCGGAGATGTCACTATGACTGAAAACGATTTGTACTGATATCACACTTGGGTAACACAATGAACATGCTTTCATAGATAACAAGAGACAGCTAAAACCATGTATAATAATCTCCACACTGTGACCAATAACAGTTATTTCAACATCCTGTGAAATGTTTCTATGGAAATTTGGACCTCGCGGAGTGTTCCCAATAGAAAATATTCAACATCCTGTACACAGTCACAAGTTAAGAATATTGCTGGCAAAAACACAGGAGATATTTTTTGTTCCGAGGCAGGAATCCAATTGACCATTGTGTGAGTCGACTCAAACAATAGTGTTGACTAGATTAACGTTAGTAACAAAGTTGGCAATACTATGTTGCTTCGGTAATCGACACTTCGTTGGATACCTAAATACACAAAAACCATTGGAATACCTAGCTCCGTTTTGTACAAATATCCGACTGTCACTGTACATTCACACTTATTGTCATGGTTCTTCCCCAATATATAATACACATTTGCCAGACCCTAACAATAAGTCAATTTTACAATATGTGAGCACTCCGTATGACAAAGTATGTGTGTAGAGGAGCACAAAGAATATAGCATGCTTGAAACAGAAATGGTGTAGTGTACTACATTACAGCAAATATACAATCATAAGTGACGATTATTTTAGCGATTTATAATACAAGCACAGCATATCGCTTCCGTCATACCGAAACAAATATACATTCACATCCAAAGGTAATAAAGGAATATGCAAATTCGAAATCGGTGGAATTTGAAACCACTGTTTCAATTAGGTACCCACAGGCAAGCATTTCTTCAAATGATTCTGTTTCCACAGCATGTTACTTTTGCCGGACTACAGTACCTCATTTGCATACGAAACAAAGGCTTTCCTCTCTAAGACAAAGATAGATGCAAGTTTGAAATCGGCAGAAGTTCCACCGCATTGGCATTCTGTATTTCGCTATATCTCTTTGTCAGGAAAGCTGTTTGAAATAGCAGATAGCAGTACTAGATTCCAATCCGATACAACGATTGACCTCATTCATATGTGAAAACAATAATCCTCTGGATGCCTAAAGCAGCTTGGACTGGAAATAACCATATGGTACATACATTGTCACTCTCATGTTGCCCTAACAATAAGATATACATCCGACTGACATCCACCGGGATACAATACCTCACTTATTATTGGCTCACTTGACTCCGTTCTATACAAATATCCGACTGTCGCTTTATGATGCAATCTTATTGTTAGGTTTCTTACCAATTGCCCAAATTTGATAAATGATCCAAATTTTTAGCAACCCTACGCCGTTTCACAACCTGGTGAACCTACTGTGAACAATGAAAAGTTTGAATACACATACAAAATTTATAATGTAGCAACAGTCGGATATTTGTATGGAAGGGAGTCAAGTATTCCAATAGTACATTCAACAACAAGTATTACGTATACATGCAAGTTTGAGCCCGACAAAGGCACACAAAATAAAGCCTATGTTGAGAAGTAGATAAAGTCTCCGGAAACCACCTTCTCACTCTATGCACCACCCTTATCAGTTTCGTTCTTCTTATCTTGCGGGAAGTATTACAGTACTTCGACACCACTGTTCGAGTGTACCATAGTTGCATACTAATATAAAAGCATAAAAGAATATGCAACTTTTGCACTGGCGGTCTATGAACACATTCAAACTGTATTATGATCCCCAGCAATAAGACGAGGAAAAAAGTGTTTCCGGGATCAATAATAAGCAAACATCCGGTGAAGTGGCCGAAAATACAAACAACCCCCTCTGGAACACACAAACACAATGCAATATCATCACGGGGTGGACTGTCTTCGAATCAAACAATACCCTAACATGCAATACCCTAGCATACAATACCCTAAGATAGAAAGTATTAGTCTTATTGCTAGAGCAAACGAAAAACCAATTAGCAAAGTCAAGACGTTTCATCAAGACATTAATCATGTGAATCATGAAAGTAGCAAGGCATTTCGCTAGCTTATGGTATTGTGAGGGCCAGGGCGTTAAGGGGTATATGAAGCCCGAAGGCTACTCAAATTTTCACAAGAACCAATAACGAATCGTGCAACTGTGACTAACGAACTTTCATCTTATTGTTAGGACATGTTTCTTCATTAGACGCAGAAAAAACTGTTTTCTTCTAACGTTTACTTCGATGTTTCAGCCAAATTGTCTTATCCACTACCTTCACAACCTATTGAAGTTGTCTATGAACAGCCGATTTGCAATTTGCGCATTCCTTTGTTCTATCGGGGATACCATCTTTGTAGTGCAGATGAGATACATTAGGCTGGCGGCAGCAAAAGGCTGTACCTCATACTCTTAACACAATGCCAACGTCATGTGGCCAACACGTAGCAATATAAACTTTATCATACACCATCGCAACAACTCATAACAACTCTAGAGCATTTAAAGATAAACAAAAACACTAAAGAACGGCCAACAGGCTCTTGGTCAGAACCACGAGACAGAGAGCAACACTAGATAGGGAAATGACAGACAGGGAATGCCCGCGGGGGTAGCGAAGGCATTCGACCTGCCAGCTGGACATACACGGTGGATTCCACACTACGGATTCACCCTGACACGGTATGGTCAGAACAAGGGACGGACATTGCATGACATGTGAATAAGCAATACGAACATGTGTATTCATCATGTTCAATACGAAACAACAGCTTAGGCCGTGCAAAATTACTCAGTAAAAACAAGCCTCAATAGTGCTTCAGTCATAGCTCTGCCTACAGGGATCCGGCTCTCACTTTTATCCCTCCTTCAGTGTTTCGAAACACTGTTTTACCTCTCCGTTCTGGAAATTCTGTGTCATCTTGGGCGTTTTATCCCTCCTTTGCACGCACAAAGTGCACTTTTACCCCTCCCCTAGATAAATTTGACCCCATGTAAGCATAAGTATGGCATCAGTGTCTCTCACTTTGTCCAGCGTTGAACATTATGTAATCCAAATGAGAAAATGAGCGTCAAAAACACTCAAACACTAAGGTGTGTTAAAAACACTCAAAATTTGAAGCTTATTTTTCTCCGAGTGGATAAAAAACCATTCGTGGTAGACGCATACATAAAACGTATGCAAGAGACCGTTACTGTAACGTGAGAAACGTTACAGTATGTTCATCATAACAATCTTAACAACAATCATATCTAATAAAGACCTACAAGTCTTCCAAAACACTCCATTCCATTCTGGATTTACCAGAACGTATGGATCATGCTAAGAACAAAAATCGATGGATCACCGAATGAGTTCAAAGATCATCAGCCGAACAAAACTTCAAAAATAACAACACCTACTCTACAACAACGTTATTATTATTATAATACATACGCCATGTGTATCCTATACAAAAAAGCAATCAAATGGAACAACCGTGTACGATCAATACTCACTGGGCCGAATCTTTCTCGGTGGTACGGTATGATTCTGTGCGGGACCGCGGGGGAATTGAAGGCCCTTTTCGAATGGTTCGCGGAAGAGCGAAGGTTCGATCTGGACATCGGAGGGAGGCGGAGCCACGTCGCGACCGGATGAGGCGGCCATTCCACGAGTCAGGTGCACCAGAGACTGCAAAGGAAGTGCTAAAATTTAAAGAAGGGTGAAAGGCATTTCTTGACACCTGGGTTTTTGAGGTCCATTGTTTGGCACCTAGTGTGGTTGACTCTTCTGTGGGTTCTTTTGTGCTTTGAACGCCGATTGGGTGTTTTGTGATGGTTAGAAGGGCTAAAATATGGCATTTTTATCGAAAAATAACACATAACTGGTCCCGGATTTCGTGTGTTTCAGACCAAAGTGAAGACTACATGCGACCGAAAAAAAATGCCTATGCTACTTCTTTAAAGGGGATCGGAAACCGTGAATACACGGAGGCTGTAGCTCTGCTTCCGTCCGATCCAACTGCTTCATTGTCAGAGGAGGGGCAAAGTAGGCATTTGTGACCGAGGGGTAAAGCATGTCAAAATGTAAGGAATTTTTTTATTAACATGAGGGGTAAAAACCCCTTTGGTGCTCAAAATGGGAGGTGGAAGTAGATGTTTTCACGGAAGCGGTGGTATGCAAAAAAATCACCATCACACAGTTCTACGGAATAACCGCTCCGTTGCTCATTTAATATTGCTCAAAAAACTTAATGTATATCCAATTGGAATGCCTGAATTCGTTCTGTTAGAATATG
>JACMIJ010001701.1:0-10993 GCA_014805365.1 Koerneria luziae
CAAAAAGGATTGAAGATTACGGTATTTCCCGGAATTTGTTGGAAAAGAATTATATTTTGGCGGAAACCTACATTTTGCGTTTTTATATTAAATTTTTGTGTTAGTTCATACCGGCCGGGCATATCCAGGTGAGCCAAAACGGAAAAACTTGTAAAAAATAAAGAAACACAAGTTTCCGCCACTAGTTGACCCAGCGAACTCAAATTTTACACCGGTCTAATGTGAGTACGGTAGGTGCGCTGTGTCAGACAAATTACAAGGCGACAAAATGCGAACTTTTTCTATCCATAAATTATTTATTATTTATTTTCGTCAACTGCTTGTTTCTGTTGTTTGCGTTATAAGGTTATAGGCTTAAGGCATTAACATTCATATATTATACTTGCCTTTCTGATTTAGCTTTCTTGGGGTGCGCTTCTTGGATGCTTGATGTTTCGTTGACGGCGTTTATCATACCAAGGACGGTTTTAATATCCCAATAAGGCCATACCTTGCCATGATTGAAAGTTGATGAGTGTTGATGACCCCCACTAGGAAAATGGGTTGTTTAATTCCGTACATGTTCGTCGGAATGCACTGGCATTGAATATTCCAAAACACATAGCAAGATAAGATGTGTGGTATACTCTCTAGCCTTCATATGCGCATGATCATAGGTGCTTTGTGAAGACATAACACAAGAGCTTAACGGCATAGGGCGCGCCGAAGGCGCGCCGCAAATTTTTACCCCTCCTTTTGAAAGATGCCGGACCTGTTTTACCCCCCTTTTTTGATACTCTGGATTACTATAAGCGGTGCTCTGCCTCTCGCCATCCACTTTCACTTCATTTGGATGTACCCTGAGGGTAGGGATTATTCCGGATGTTGCCGCACACTTCTTATCATCTCCAATAATTGATATCTTGTGTTTCTTCTCGCTGGATGCACACGGTGAAAGGCTCGAGACGAGCAGCTTCTGCTCTCCTCTTGTGCTCTTTGGTCAGTGAGAACCCTCTCAAAGAGCACTGTCTGAATGGGAACTGCATAGTTATAGAAGTGCATAATTCGATTGTTCATATCCCGGTGGTTCTCATTCGGGCAGTTCTCATTCCATTTTGTTGCTCTTTCGTTGTTATCCTTGATCTCTGACAATTAAAGCACCCACGTTTTTTGCTACTCGTAAGCCTCCCTTCTAATTTGTTGTTGCGATGTCCTCTAGGCGATTGCCTTTGCTTCGGGTTCTAAAGATAGTTAATTGAGTTCGACAAGGTTATCAAGCCTACAATAATGTGGTTTTTCTAGAGATATAAAGTGTTACACGTTTTCGACACGCAAGTTTGGAGGACGACATAAGCTTTTTCATAAATTCCATTACAAACTATGACAACCACGTGTATTATATACAGTTACATTGGCAGCGTATTACTGTATTCTTGTGCTCGAACTCAAATGGCTCATCTTTGATCGTCCTCGTAATCCTCGTTTTGTTTCAATCCAATGTTGCCCTCGACTCCGCCCACTTTTCCCCTCTTCCTTTGTCGTGCGCACTTTCATTACTTGTATGCTGTCTAATTGTCGCTACATTTGCCGTTGTGAAGCGGCTTTTCGGATGAATTTGGCGGGAGATTTGAATCGGATTTTGTGGTCGAGACGATCATATGCCATTGGAGGGATTGGCCGTGCGTCACCGTCGATTCTCGGCTTTTTCGTGTTTTTTCCCGCTAAGTCTTCGGATATCATTCATGTGCCTGCTAGTACTTTACGGAGTCATTCTAGAACGTGCTAAGTACTGTACGACTTTAGTCCTTTAGAACTTACTAAGTACTGTAAGACTTTATTCTTTTAGAGCTTACTAGGTATTGTAAGGCTTTTGAATGCACTGGGACAACGCACATGCTCATTTTCACTGGATATCAATCAGAATTTTAAGTAGTGGGTGTACTGCCAACTGTTCTCTTATTGTCCATGAGCTTCATCAGCCGCGCGGTTGTTTTTTCCACAATATTCATAACTTTCTCATTTGGGCGAAACTTACACTTTGAAGCTTTTAATTATTGGATAGTTTATGGATCGTAGAATGTAAAAGTGGTGATCAGATTGCAGTCAGTTGAATAATTCATTTGGGGGAGAGAAATAGGGAAGGCGGAGAAATTCCTCCACCAACCGGATCCCCCCAATGTTCCAAATACATGACATTTACTGCCTTTTTCAATGAACAGATTAACAGATAAACAGAGATTGCAGTTGATGCACACAAATGTCACTTTTGTGCAGAAAACGACCATTAATTCGTCTCGGAGGCAGGGGTAGAATTAGTTTGTGACAGTTGCTTTTGATAGAAATCGTTTCAGGAACATTGTAATGTTTTTGAATCTATGTATGAATTAGAATGGATAAAATGGACAAACTCAAAAGCGCATATTACTGCCAGTAAGCAACTTGGGTTTTTGGTACTAAATCGAGCATGACTTGAGATTTCCCGCTGAAATACTGTTACCAGTTACCTTAAGCTAGAAGTTATAGAATAGTTTGCGCAAGTGATTTTTGAGCGCTCACTAAGATTCTGACAATGTTGCAGGGGGCAAGAAACGTTGAGAAAGAAGCAGCGCTCTTTGCCAGAAGAAACGGCAAGAGAAACGTGTTAATGAGGACGCGCCGGTTGTTTCGCGCGAGGATTGAGTTAATTGTCAGAGGGGGGGGGGATGGATGGCCTACAATTTGCTCGTGTCTGATTATCGTATGGTAATGAGATGTGTTTGTAGTTCGACAAAAAATAACTTGCAAAAGTAGGCAACATTTCCGTATCTGCACAACAGCACAGCCTCTGTAGTAAAACCCCTCCGTCTCCAGTGAGCTGTCCAGCGACCTTTTACACTGAGGTAACTGTAAAAGCTCACTGGAAAGCTAACTGGAAACAGAGGTGAGTTAATACTTCTGCAGATAACATTACTTTGATGCGTTGTCTGCGTGTTTGCGTAAAGGAAATGGCTAACGTATCGTGTTAAATCTGCGAAAATTGGGATACTGTTCTTTTCCATCCATTTTCAACATCTTCAAGGGCTGTACGAGAGTTTTACTGACACGAGCTTCTAAATATCTCTAACGGGAATTCCTTGCAGTCCTCACCACTCGCACTTCGTCAATCACATTCGAACAAACGGCAAGGCGGAAGGGAGCGGAACGGAACGCGGAAGCGGAAGCGGAATAGGCAACGGAATAGGCAACGGAACCGGGCGAACGCTCGAATTCGAGTCGGAGTCGGCGAGATCAAAGGAACCGGAAAACGGAACGGTGAACGGCGGCATACCAAAGTGCATTGACGAGGATCAACTATCGCCACCACATCGTAGGTTTTTTTGAATTCTTTTTTTACGAGCGGTATATAATGAAAGGGCTGTTCACTCTCTATGCATATGTATACAGTGATACATGGTGCTTGCGGTCACGTACAGCGTATTATGCTGCTTGTGTACTGCAAAAGTGCTCTAGCTTATTGTTAGCCTTGTGCCTTGTGGTCTTCGAGCAATTATTGCCTTTGGCGATTATCACTAGTGTGATGCTCATGCATAGCGTAGTTGACACATTTGCAAGAAAAAGTACCAATGAAAGAAACTCGGAGAAGTATAATAAGAGTTCTCATGAAAATATTCGAGAGCACAAGCTACCGTATTCTTGCGTAAGTGATAACGTCGATCGCGACAGGACCCAGATTCCGTTAAACCTGAGGGTTTTGAGGATAGCCGATTTCAGTACCTTAATCAGATGCGTACGCGTTTCCTGTAACATACGCCTTCCTGACCCTCGTTATCACTATACCTGAGAATAATGTGATTGTGTACAGGCGGTTCGCCAGTTCTCTCCTCACCGGATCGCACTCCGACCGTCTCTCCGAGTATTACGATCAGTGAATTCGGAGAGGACCATTCACTTGCTGAAGCACGGTAACAGATTCTGCCTCATGTGATTAACCGTCTCCTGTTCTCTTCTTACTCTTTACTTATCAGAAACTCCCGTCAAGAAACACTTCTTTCAGAGAGATGACTCCCGATTAT
The DNA here is from genome assembly GCA_014805365.1 of Koerneria luziae. NCBI lineage: Eukaryota > Metazoa > Nematoda > Chromadorea > Rhabditida > Neodiplogasteridae > Koerneria > Koerneria luziae. Next base: position 4,032 of record JACMIJ010001701.1, read on the forward strand.
GGTTGAACCCTTGTCTATAGCTAACTCCTGTATCCTGGAATGATTGATGGTGTTGCTGATCATTTGATCATTTCAGAATAGACGGTCTCTCCTCGGATCCCCTTCGATCCTCCTTCGACTCTCCGGATCCCGACGAGACTCCACGAGTGAACGGAGCCGTCGACAAGTACAACGAGAAGTACCCGGAACAGATGCTCGAGTCATTGAGGTGAGAGGATAATAGAGATGGAAACTGGATCTACAAGAGTTATACGTCGGAGGTAGCTGAACCGGTTTCCGATGTAGTTGTAGTCGACGTCGGAATGGTCATGTGATCCTGCACTAATGATGCGCAAGGTGAACAAACTCTTTCATTGGCTTTCTTACCGTTTATGAAAGAATATCGACAAGTGTTGTTATGTATTGTGATCCCGTTCAGAAGTGGTCGTCGACAGAAGTCCCTTCGGCGTCAAGAGACTGCTCCACAACGACAGTTGTGCACGGGGTCAGTGAATCGAAACTCTGTTACGTTCAGGTTACACTTCGCTTTTACACTGACAATATGTTGCGACCGCCTGACTACCGTAATCCTACCGTAATCCTTCTTTAGAGACAACACAAATGGAATTTGGTAGTCCGGCGGTCATATACTGTACGTGTAGTGTAGTACTTTGTATTCAAGGCAATGAAAGCGTCTTTTACCGATAAATCAAGTAAAACGTCTGGCTACAGCATTTTGCCGTGTTTTGTTTCTCTTTAGTATTTTAAGATACAACGATTGACTCATTTTGCCAGTGCTAATTGTAAGATGGCGCTTGCAGTGAGTCGACACAGTCGGCTCGTTCTCATTCGAGTCGTCGCCCTCCCGTCTCACCCATGATCGCCGCTCTGAGAAGGAAGGCCTCTGTTGGAGAACAACCGATTGTTATTGATCCACAGGTAGCGTTTTGATCTACCAGCGCAACATACGAAACATAAAGGCGAGCATAGCAGGAACTCTACTTTTATGTTTCTACTTCAATGTAAGAGACACACCTGTAGCAAATCCACGTTATCCTTGTGTTGTACGTGATTCTACACCAACGACTCTAGAAATAGACGAAGACATTGAAATTGCTTTGTTTTAGAGAGAGATTGTGGGAATCCCCGCCTTTTTGTTTTTGGCAGTGTTGGCAGAAAGGCCTTACTTTCTGCCTTGTGATATTGAGAATTGTAGACTACTTTGATTACCAATTGTTTGTGTAAAGCGCTTATTCTTCGTGTGATTAGTCGTTTGTTTTAGGTGTTTATGGTTGGGAAGTGGCGAAAATTGTTTGCCATGTTTACAATATTTACAGGTATTTCTGGGTGCAACATTATAAATCCCCGTGCAAAAATGTGCCTTTGGCTATTTAACACAAGGAAGTATCATAGCGCGCCTTACGTTCTACGTATTCGTGCAACATCCACTTTGTTTGTCGGCTATTCCTGGAACACCGTTGTTAGCATACTCCATAGACGTCTGCAAACGACAATCACAAGGTGTCTGTCGCCTGGACTCTCTTTGGTTCCTTTGGTCTTGCGCGATCTTTGTTTCTCTGCACCCTCTGATCCCAAGATCCTCTGTCGCAGTAGGTTGCACAAAAAGCGTTGTTCCTTGGTACTAGAGTGTTGCAGCAATACTTAAGTTGTGGTAGTTCGACAGGGCTGATTCCAAACGGATTTTATGCGTTATCCCTCCATACCTTCTTACAGTCAGTTCCTCTTCATAGAACACAACGCTTGTTACCGTTCGAATATGAACGGTTGAGGACCGTAACATACGGATCTTCCCACTATCGCGCTGTTAGTTTCTCTACACGTTCTGCTATCCTCATGATCTCTTTTCTTTTTCAGCTACAAAAGTTGACGACGATTGAGTTGCTGCAACGCCGTCGCCACTCGCACATGATGTCGCCCTTCGAAAGCGTACTCCTCCAAGATGACGGTACGTTTTCCCGCCTTTTTCCGTCATTTAAATCTATTTCGAGCAACTTTCCCGCCAATCTACGCATTTAAAGGAATATTTCTAGGAGATAGTGTGCTAGGTCTTGTTGCGACAAGCTTTCACTAAACAGTGAGCATACTGTATGTCTGGCAGAGAAGCAGAGAAATTTTTCGCCCACACTTTGCTGTGGTTCTGCTGGTTTTATTTACTTTTATGGTTATTGTTAGTTGTGTTTATTATATTGAATAGTTGCAATATGAGTTCTGACCGTTGATACATGTTTGCTCGTACGTACGCTTGCGTTTACCGAAAAAAGGACGACATTTTGGACTGAGCTTTGTTTTTTGAGCTTGCAAGATACAAAGTTACATGTTATATGATTTCTACTAGTTTATGAAAGGCTTGGAACTTTACACATGTTTGTTTTCATGCTTTTTCGCGTGTAATTTTCTCACATAAACTATTCGTTCCGACAACGGGTGGTTTGCTGTTATTGATTCGCCTGTATCCGGCCGGTCTATGGACCTTGGGGCTGTAAATCAGCCGAATATAGTTGCTTTTCTGTGCTATGTGCCCTAATATGATTCCAAGATTCACGAATGGTTACAGCACTGCGAAAATGTCTGGCTGTAACAAAACTAGCAACAAAACTGAAATGCGGTACATTTTCCTGAATGCAGACCAAATATTTGTCCGTGAGCATGCTTTTCGCGTTTTTATGTTCGCGTTATGTTATGGGTTTTCTCTTAGAAGTCAAGTCGGACGACGAGGAACGTGCGAATTGGAGAAGGCCGTTGGTGTCCAATCGAATTGTTTCTAAGGCCATCGGTTTTTGGAGATGAGCGAAACGAAATGATGCCGATCATTGCTACCCTTTCCAACGCATGTTTTTATTATATATTTTCTATTTTTTTCAATTATTATGTTTATTTCTTCTGTTAGGTAATATAGGAGAGTGGGTAATAGCAAGTTTGGTAAAATGAAGTTTGAGAACTTTGATCATGTTTGCTCCATGCCCTCTCATTGTAGAATAAATTTCTTTGACTATGAGAGAGACTGCAGCAGACATAAGTAGTGCGAACATAAAATGTGTGCTGAAGCATTGAATTGCCACGTTTTGACCAAAGTGTTGTGGTTAGCTGAAAACGGTAAAAAGTGCTCTCGCAGAAGTTGGTTATGTGATCGCACAGACGTTTCCACTTTGCCCAATTGCTCAAAAATGACCTCTTTTTCTACTTTACCCAATTGCATAAACGTTTTTGCCGTAGTAAAAAATACGATTTGATAGTGACCGGATTTTCACCGTTTGGTCAGACCAAAGCGGGAAAATCACCATTGGTCTGACCAATTGCAGTTTTTCAACGTTTGGTCTGCACAATGATTTTTTCTAATATTTCATTTTGACTTTTCGTCCGAGACTAGAATACTTTGGTCAAAACTTGACAATTCAATGCTTGCGTAGACATTTCATTTTCGCCCTACTTACATCACCAAAGTGTTCAAACTCTATTTTTTCGAACATTTGTTCCCGAACCTCTTATATCCATGTGTTATTTTTTCCTTTGCCCTTTTGAACTTTAGATTGTAGTGTTATTCGGGGTTGCGTAGTCTTATTTTACTCCTTGTTTACTCAGGTAGAAACAAAACAATTTTTCAGTTGTTTCTCAACTAAATGTCAATTGTGGAAGTGAAAATACAACTGTATACTTTTATCACAATTGTTTTTGAGTTGCTAATACAATTGTATTTCGGTGGATTACACCATTGAAGCACCATTTTGTAACTGAAATTCAGCTGGAAAAACAGTTGAAATCAAAATGAAACACAATTGTTTTGTTTTTACCTGAGAAGTGTCTCTTGTTCTTACAATTAGTACGAACGAAAAAGGTTTATTTGTAAGAAAGCGTGTCATAACTATCAAATATGATAATTTCGTATGGCTGTTGTGTTTCGGAATATTCTTGGCTGCCTTCATCCTCATCTTCTTCTTTTTCGTTGTGCATGTTTTCGAGAACTCAGCTTCCAGTCCATCCTTTTCCTCGACGTTTTTATCTTTGTTGAAGTCATCTTTTATCAGCTTTTCGTGGAAGCTTTCCTGGTAAAATCATAATTACGCATTTGAATGAATATCTTCATGTAATATTTGAGTGGTATTTAGTTTAGATAATATATTAGGGTGTCATTTTCCTCACCTCTCTCGCATATAGTATGAGCTCATTGTGGAAGTCAAGCTCGCTCTCTTTCCTAATCGTCTTTTCGACGACATCCTTTGTTGTTTGTGATATTTTGCAATAGTTTGATTTACTTATAATATTATTATCTGTATCGATATCATTTCAATAAAATGCAATTCCACTGCTTTTTTTGGTTGTAAAAAAACCAAAAAAAAAAAATTTCACATACCTGCCTTGATGGGATCACACAAGTTTGAGGACACCATCGGCATCGAAACAGTCGACGTGTTGCGCACTGTTTGCTTTTGAGAGCGTGTCAAGTCATCGAGAAGGCTTTCCCATCTTCATCTGGTTGTCGAACTGTTTCTTTCTACTCTGCATTGGATGTTCCGGCTGCGGAATGGAATCATGTCTTTGTGGTCGGTAGACTTGCCGCAAGCAACAATCTGCCGCCCTGCCTTAGGCCATCCCAGAATCAGAAATGACAATTATGATGAATGACCTGCAATAAGCATAACAAAGCAGTTATAAAAAACAAGGAAACAGTTAATAAAATGCTATGAAACAGTCAAAAGTCTCACAAAAAGTAATGAAAATAAAATAAAGTTGGCAAAATGTCAACAGGAACTACCAGTACAGAAAATTCAGTAGTACTGTTACCTTCGGATCAGTAGAAGATGCATTTTGATTCCTCTTATTGTTACGTGCAATTATAATTATAACCCGCAACATTGCATTTCTACGTATATCTAATAGAGTGTGAATGCTTTTGTAATGTGCAATTATGATTGCAACCCGCAACATTGCATTTCTACGTATATCTTATAGTGTGTGAATGCACTCATCACAAGGGTATAAAAAGTGGACACTTCTTCACTTTTGAATCCCTGTACAGATTGATGGCGCTATATCTCCAAGGCTATTGTAAATTGCATCGTGATACGGTATTGGTGTAATGTCAGGCCCATGGCCCACACCTTGGTTAGGTTTTCTAGCTGATCTAAATCTCCTGGGAGTCGTCCTTTAAACCCGTTTTTCTAATTAATCATTTCGATGGCAACGAATTGGCGGGAGAGTAAGGGAAAAGGGGGGGATAGGTGGAGTTAGGTTATGCCCCCCAGATATAAATCAAATATGTCGCACGAGTTCCCTCGTGCGGCGCTTACCTTTCAGGCGCTTGTTAGGTGGCTTGTGCATGTTTTTTCGTAATCGAATGTCCTAGCGCTTATAGGTTTCACTCGTTCTTGTTATGCAGAAATATGGTCGATTTTGCTTTGGAAAAGTTTTTCTGTTAAGAATCAGCACTTACTTCTCTCAAGCAGCACACCTCCCTGGTCTACTGTGTTTTCTTTTCACTACATTATGTCATGTGTTATCCCTTATCTCGCTTTTCTATTCATTTGTGGATATGTTATGATGAGTCGGTGGCGATTTTTCACTGACAATGAATGGATGATTTTCGATGTTCCGGTGTTTCCAATGAAAGGTCGGAATGATCTATCAACACGTGTTATTGTTATGCAGCGGATCGAAGGCACTAATAGTGCAAACCCTTTTTTCCTACAAAAGAACCCTAATGTATTATTCGTATATATTCCGCTCTCATGCCTTTCATGGAATAGTTCGACAGATAGCTGCTATTGTGCAGCGCGTTCTTTACCTTCTCGGATTTGCCCCGTTGATGTGTTTCTACAGGCTACTCAATGCGGAACAGTCCTACCGTTTTCGGTCAAGCAATACAATCCGTAAACTATCGTATACTGAACAAATGTCACCAGCTTTAGTTTTGCTGTTGCCGGCTTTTGTCGGCTATCTGTTGGACTGCTATCAATACAAAAAGCCGGCTGCAGTCCTACCGGTTGAACTATCTCCCGTAGCAACAGTCCAAACCGCAACGGTAGCCTTGTTCCGTACCGAGAGCTGTTACTGTGGGCAATATACACATATCTTTGCCCGTTCTATGTTGTTTTCCATTAACCACTAGTGTTTCATATGGGACAGTCGCATGGTGTAACGTGTTGTAACGTTGTTTTGCAATACTAATATTTGCAGGACACCGTCGTCGTTCGCTCTCTCCGATGGCCCTCCAGGACTCCCTCCACGGCCGATTCGGCAGTGGCGATCTGTTCCGTGGTAGGCCATTCCCGTTGTTCGTCTCTGTCGTGTGCATCTGTTTGCATACAAGTAGATGGTTCCCCTATGAATACACCCATCCGTGTTCCAACGAGCTTCATACCCTGTTACTGTTTAGTATTAGAGTTCCAGGTATTATTAGGTCTCTATTCAATAGTGAATAAGAATACAATAAATGAGGCGTGTAGCACTTATCAAGGGATAGCATAAACATAGTTGTAAAAGGCAATGATTTATATTATAAATGCTTGTTGTTAGCAGACGATAAATGTGTTTTTACTTGCTATTCCATTCCGTCTGGTGCCAACGCACTCACTTCCTTTGGGGTGTCTTCTCCATTGCCGTGTTCTCTGTCACAGTCATTATCTGCCGCATAATTGTCTCCTTTTTCTGTTCCTCCCGGCCAACTCTATTCTCGTGTACACATTCGTCTTTTCGGCTAGCCATTTTTCATCTCTCTCGTATGGTTTTGTTGTTTGTAGTTTGCTCCCCCTGGTAGGGCGTAGTATGCTGACAGGGGCTGTTCGTCCTGCTACGCAACACTCGCTGTTTGAATTGCAACGTGTTTTGATCTACACGATTTCTTCAAATTTTTCTTGCAATTTTGAATGATATCGTGCATTCAGAAAATGCGTTATCAGATGCACCAATCGCATTTGGTGTGACACTATATTGTATTTGTTGCCATCTTTTCCATTCCTTCTTTGGCG
>JACMIJ010001702.1:0-11607 GCA_014805365.1 Koerneria luziae
CGTTTACTCCTTCCTTAAACATAACAATAAGAGAGAAAAATGCTACTTGTTAGTTTACTGTTGTGACAGATCGGTTTCGGTCAAGAATAGAATTTGTATACAGCATGCTTCTTTTGTCACGTTTCATTTATACTAGAGCACTCATTCTTATTGTTAGCTCTTCGTTGATTCCATAATGCTAATGGCAATTTCTAAGTATTTGTATGTTTTTTGAAAACTCCGTTTTTTTGCGGCGTTTCCGTTCGCTGGCGGCAACAAAAGCTGTCCTGGCGGGCGCGTTATTTCGTGCGAGAGATTTCATTGCCATAACTTAATCGTCATTTTTCAAGAGTGCACAGGAAATGCGCCTCGGCACTATGAATGCGCCCAGATGGTGGGCGCTCCGTTCAGATACCTTCAGTTGACGCTGTTATGGCTTTGCATTATCGCTGCCTGAAAACCTAACTCCGTTCTGTACAAATACTCGACTGTCGACATATTTTGTAGTCTAATCTTATTGTTATGTGTCTCCATTACACAAATTTGCTTACTCAAAGTTTTCGCAACTCCGTTCCATAAGTTTATGAAGCTTTCATAGGCTACAAAAACATCAAATGTGTTTGCAAATTTGAATGTTACGTGTATTCCAGTAGTGCACAACTTGTTATGCGTCACCTAATAGCCATTAGACTCTTGTTTACTTTGTTCATCTCTTTGGGACTGCTAGAAGTTGGTTCAGTTATTGTTTGCTGACGTATTTTGTGGCTTTCATGACGCCGAGTAGGTGTGATGGCATCTGGCTGCCTTTCCATTAGATGTTCCATTTAGAGGCTGGCACATTTGTGGCTAATGTTTTGATAGGCGTATGGTGATGCTGGTGTGAATGGTGTGTGAACTTTGTCTGTTACCGTTTGTATTAGCTCCTACTTGTAACTTGAAGCGGTTCTGATACCAACGGTGCAAGACCACCATTTCCTTATATAGTTACTCTCTTTCATAGAAGTTGCGGGTCTTTTACGCACACAGTTCCACTATGACGGAATAACGGTTTCTTTTAAATTGAAGCACATTATAGTGTTTCTGTAGTGTTTTCACAGTTCCACGCACATTCATTCATAGAACTTTTTGTTATTACAAGTTTCTATAGAAGCATATTCCTTGACAAGATATTCTTGAATGGAACTTGGGGATATGATCATGTGCCCATCTTTCCAATGTGTTGTGTAGGTGTGAGCAGATGTGTCGCTGGCTGTTCGTAGTGGACTCAGCTCTTTGTTTTTGGGATTATTGCCAGACGGGAAAAAGCTGCTCTGATCCACGGTGAGATGGTGCACTTTCACTCATTTTCTAGGCTTTGTAGGTTTTTGCTTATTTATAGCTTTTCGGGACTTTTTTGTAATTGGATTACTGTTATGTTGCATAGATGGTTCGTGCTTAATTAGTTTTCAGGCTTGGCTGGTGTTATGTAGCATAGATTATGTTTAAAGGTGACTGAAAACCGTGAACACTTGGAAGCAAAAAGCGCCATCTCCTTATATAGTTGACCCCTCACAGAAGTCTCTTACAAACTCAATTCCGCTTACACAAACGCAACTCCTTTAATTTTTTTGTACCTTTTCTGCCAAGCATTTTTTTGGGTCATCAGATTTTTTTGTCTTGATCGGAAGTTGCAACAGTTGTTGTGATCTCGGAAATGCAATTGTGGGGGTTTTCTCTTCTTCATCTTCCAAAAAGTCGTTATTACACTTGATTAGAAAGGGGATTTCCATGGATGCACACTTTTATGGGTTTTATGAGGGATTTTTGTCCAATGCGTTTTTGATATTAGTGGGTGCTGTGCGTGTTCAATTGTATGCGCAATATGTGTGTTAGTTCTCATTGCAAGTAGGAAGTCCGTAAGTCGTTAAAAGGTGCCGCTACCGTAGTGGCGGAGTTTCGAGAATGTTTAACGCTGCTTTCAAAGATTATGGAGGAAAGGACTCAACTATTATACACTATACTATTATAAGGACGCACAGTAATCTATTGTCAAGCTTGATGTTATGTCTTTCATCAAAAAGACATACTTGCAATGAAAGTTAGTGCGAACACTATCAAACCGAACAGTTTTATTCTTGTGCATAGGTTAACGCCTTTCTGTTCTTCTCCTTCTTCGTGTTTTCCAATTAGTCTCCGTTCTGTCGTCGTCTGATTCATAGCTGTTTTTGGCCTCCTTTTGCATGGCTGGAGTTTTTTTCCGCCTTGGATCTGAAAGCGGCGCCATGGATGCCCTTTTGGCACACAAAAGACGCCTCGAGAGCGATCCCATGCCGGGGTACGCGTATTGTCTGCTTGTAGTGGTGGGCAGGCGAAGAATGGCTGGGGTTCGATGGTAGGACATGGGTCGAAACCAATCTGTCCCAACATTAGGCTAACCAGTAGCACTTATGTTTATTTTAACATTCTTACTATAATTTTTCGTATCACAGTCAGCTTTTACTAATTTTGTCACACTCGTATAGTCAGTTGGTGGGTATGGGCAGGAGAACGGCGCATGTTTGTTGATCAGAGATTTACTTTTGTATTTTTGACCCAGCGTTGTTCGAGCTGTCTAGATTCAAAACTCACACTTTGGGGGCACGGAGTTCTTGGCAAGAAGACGATGTCTATGCCTTGTCTTTATTCCGTTTCAGCAAATATTTATATCTGAGTATAATTATCATTTATATTATAGATAGACTAGGCTAACGGTTCATGTTTATAGCAGTATTTGTTAGGATTTTATCAACCATTAGGGATTATCAGTTTGTTGTAATTGCAGATTGTTTATCATTTCAAGGTTTACTATTCTGATATGTTCCCCACACCCCCCCCCCCGACCTCTTCCGGGTAAGTAACTCACAGCCTGTTGAAGCTGGTAGTGATCGCCGGTTGAAAATTTGCATATTTCTGTCTTCTCTGTTCGAATTTCATTTGTCTCAGTGTGTGTGCAAATGAGGTACACTAGACCGGCGGTCACGAAACACTATGAACTTTGGTCCATTGAAATTTGATTTTTTTTTTGCCGAAATGCGTTCCAATTGTGTTCCTCTACTCCTTCGTATCCGTCCCAAATCACGCCTGACATTTCATTACGGGATGGCAGCGCTTTTCAAGGCATTGCACCTGCAGTTGTTGCCTGCTTCTCTGCGCTCTCCGGGTCTTGCACACTCTCTCTATCCGTCTTGGCATGTTTTGAGCTCGTAAGTTGTTGGTAGTACTATTCGTTGCCAGGAGGATGGCAAGACGCTTGTTTGGATAGCATACGCCAACTTTTTCATACTTGGTGGAATTTGTTTGTTGTAGATCTGACAGGACAAGCTCACTCGTCTTGCAACTGTGAGTTTCTCCCTGTTTTGTTCTGATGTTTTCTGTTCTGCACTTAATTTTTACCATAGCATAGCTAAAAAAAATTTACACCAGGGAAGTTGCAACCTTACGTCTGTTCCGGATATGAGGGTATTCCACGGGATTCTGCACGAATTGCAATAAGCCTCGCGAAGTAGGCTGCACAACGAAGGCTATTTTAGGGGGTTCCTATATTTGCCCTGACTTCCCTTGCTTATACAACCTTCTAATTGGTTTGGCGTCTTTTTCATGAGATGAAGCTTTGCTGTACAATGTTGACGTTTGAAGTGGAACTTCTGTTATTTCGTACGTGTATTTTTATCCCGTACACGATCTCGTATGAAGTTATTCTTGTCTTTATTCTGTTCCAACAAATATTAATCTCTGAGTATGCTTATCATTTATGTTATTAGACCGGTTGGTTTCATACATCGACAATAACGTTATTAATAACGCTGAGGCGCCCCGTTTTTGGGTTTCCTTAACATCGGAAGCACCCCGTTTGTGAGCCTAAATTTTCAATCAGCACCCCGTTTCTGGGGTTTCACACTAGAGGGTCACTCCGTTTTCGAAATATGAAAACGTAACGTCTCGATGTATGGTTGGTTGGTTTACTAACAATTAGAATATTCTGATCCTTTTGTTGTTTCCCGAAACGATGTATAAAATCATTTGGATTTGGTTTTACTGGGCTATGAATAGGTGAGCCATAGGGCGCTTCCCTTGCTCGGCAGTCGATTGCTTTTATTGTTGGAGCGAATATGTTGGGTACTGTATAGTCATTTTTACTTGGTCTTTATCTTATTGTAATTGTCACGTCCGCGTTATCCGTGTTTTGAACTCCTTTTTTTCTTTTCCGCGTTCTCCGTCCGTTGTGTATGCCGTATGTGGACGGCGGCTGGCCCGTTGCCCGCCCTCTGCGTCTCTCGTCTCCGCGTGCTATTTCGCGCCCTCTGACCATCTCATACCATATTCATTTAGTGTGTTCGACCACTGCGACTGCTAAGTGCCCGTAGCGGATTGCGAAAGGTGTTCGAGTCGGGCAGGACGATTATGGTAACGGAGGAAAACATGGCTTGTTTTGAGATGTATACTCTATAATGTTTCCGTAAGGACTGTTACTATGTAAGTTGTATGGCGTACCAGTTGTTACCCGATGAGCTACCTGTGCGTTGTTAGTAGTGACATTATAGTAGAAGGGTGTTAGCCTTACAGCTGTTCTAATTCCAAGCGAATAGAGTTGGTTGTAAGCTTATGATGGAACCGTTTTCTCTCTAGGGGCAATTTTGTAAAAAAAATTCCGATTTTGGACTAGTCCCTCATTACTGTTTAGTACTAATGTCTATGGTACTCGTGTTTACGATGGAACTACTAATTTATGCAGTGCCTTCTATTTTGGCCCAGATTAGTGTGTTCTTGGGGTGTGTCTTCATTATGGGCCAAGTGGGCGGAGCCTGGCCTCCACCAGAACAAATGCGCCGGATACCCCAATGGATGATACTGGCTAGTTTGTCGTTTCTCATTTACTATGTATTTACTCGTTTACTTAGTTATGCAAACGTATTGTTTATGTGTTTGTTACTTATGTATGGCGCCAAGTTTTTCTATTTGGAACGGTTCCTGAAGCTTTGTTACTTGACTGTAAAAGTACATCTTCGAAGTAACGACAAGAATCTGTTGCAGTTTCTGTGCAACAGGAGATATGTCTTCGTCTTTGCGCTCTCTTGTTTTGGCAAGCTCTCTCGTCAGACATTCCTGCCAGTGACATGGCCATTCGCTTTCGGAATGACTTGGCACCTTGCCCGAGAGTGTTGAGTGCTCCTTGAGGGCCCATAAAGTGTGTGTGTGCTGGGCCGGCTTTCTGGGCCCGTTCCCGGTCTAAGCCCATCTTGCGACCGGAATGGGCCCAATGGGCCTTCCATGATAATGCTCTGTTTTTGATGAGATAAGTACGCCGTTCAACTCTTCTTTTCGGATGCCGCCCATCGTTTTTTGGCTGTTCCAGAAGTCATGAGCCGTGTCGCATATGATATGAGAAAGGAGCCATCTACATACATTCGTTTTTTTGGCATAATTAGGTGGTACGGTAGCCTCTTGATTTCTATTGCACATCTTTGCGTGTTTTTGGTTCTAATTGTAAGTATACCACTGCTTTTGCGGAGCGGGTTATCACGTTACCCTAGATTTTGAGCACCAAAAGGATATTTTACACATCATGTTGGAACGTGTTCTATCATTTTATGTGCTTTGTCTCTCTTTTACAATCGCAACTTGCCAATTTCTCCCCTTTTTTGAAACAGTCAGAAGCATTGCTCTTCTTCTAAGCCACGTATCCTTGTTTATCATGCTATTTCCTTTGCTTGCCGAATGCTTTTTCTTCGTATGACGTGCGATGAGCCGTGTCGCGTATGATGAGTGTTGTTCTTGTCTGGGCACACTTTTTGCGTCTGCAACATATCTGACAACGTATTTGACAGGTTGCATCTGCTCCAACTGACAGCGAGTAGCCGGTGACAACATTCCATTCTTTTGCACGGCGAGACGCTTTTGCAGCACACTTTTCAGTGTTTTGAACGAGCCTGAGATTGACAATGAGGCGTTTTGAGCTGTTTTGTCTTTTATTTATTTATCAATGTAACTGTGGCAGTTCTGGTAGCTGTTGATAGTGACAAACTATCAATGGCTTCCAGAACTAACAGCTACCTTTGTGGTAGCGAGAGACAAGAGTTTTTCATTATATTGTACCAGAATACAACAGTTAAAGCATCAAATCGTGTTTCGTATAGAGCAGCCACGGTATCCGGTGGCAATTCTTTTACTTGGCTGTTGTGCTAATATGGCGTTTAGTTCTTATCAGCTAGGGTTATGTGATAAGACAGAACTCCTTATTATATCATTTTTCCATCAGCTGCTTGTGGGTCGTGTGTGGTATTATAATAAGGCGGGAAGCACTGACCCCATAAAAGAAATGGGTATGAGGTGGTGACGGCGTGGGGGTGTCAACAAGGAAGATTCAATTGGGGTTTTAATCCCCTCCCTTGGCTATGCATATAGTATTTCTTTACCAGTTATTATATTACTTTTTATTATATTTTTGATACTAACAGTACTGGTAATACATGCTTGTTTTGTAGTATTTGGGATACCTATGTAAGGTTTCAAATGGACTCCATTTTTAACATGGCTTATCTTTGATAGGAATCACATGACCTTCTGGCTAATTCGCCGAGGGTAATATTCAGGTGGAAACAGTTGTTTTGGTCGTGATAATGTGTAAACATCAAGGAGAGAAAGAGCGTGTGCTCGGCTTCTGCTTTCTTTTAACTGGGGTAGATGTGGAAGATCCAGCAGGTGATAGCGGTCACCTGTTGAAGATGTTGCATATAAAACTTTTTTCGAACTTATACAAAACTTTTTAAAAGTTTTTCTGTATCAGGGCATTCTGGAAATGCGAGGTTCTTCTGTATCAAGGCATTTCGCCTGCGGGAGTCCTGAGAGGCTACTTATTAGCAATAAGTTTGGCTCTCTCTAAAGCACTACATTTTTTTACGATGCCAGTTGTAAGAGAAATGTGAAGATTGTACAAACGGCATGTGCCTCATGGCGTACACACCATGTCAGTGCTCCCGTCACGTTACCCTTGTCATAATAATCTGAGTTTTCGGATCTTTATTGGATCGAATATGTTATTGTTAATAATTGTCTCGTTAGTTGTTGATGCCTTTCTTTTCAAGTGTTTTGGCCTTTTAAGAGATGTAATAGGAATGAACAACTGTATGGGCGTGGAATTGTCATTTTGGCGGAACTGTTGTTTCTGGCGTCGTTGTCTGACTTCTGATCAGCTTCGCTCTTTGGACGTCTCTTTTCTCTTCTTCTTTTTCTGCTGATACCTGCTGGCGACTCTTCTCATGTTCCGTGATGTCGTACAAGATATGTGATAGGGTTGTTGTGTAAACGAGGGGGGTGAGTGCTGTTTGTCGGCTACAAGCCGCTTTGCAGTTTCAACTTCTTTGTAAATTGTTCTGCTTTACATTCAAGCACTCTTGCCTGAGTTGTTAGCGTTTGCTTGTTTCAAAAGGTGATCTACAATTCTTCCCGGGTTTTATTCTCTTTCTATATTCTCTTGTGTTTTTCCGTGTGCAAGGGTTTTTTTTTCAAAAGTGTTGTGTTTTTTGCGGTTAGGATACCGTTACGCGACTGTTTCTTTGTGTGTGAACAGTACCCGATTGGTGGTGTTGTCGTGACATCAAAGGACGATGCCGACGACCTGAAGAGGGCTGTCTCGACAGTGCGCCGCCGCACACTTCGGGCACTTCTCCTATCTCGATCTCCCCCCCCCAACCATCCTAAACACCAAATATCTCATTTGGTCTGAGGTTGTGTTCGCTATGGTAATAATTGAATCTCTTGGTTTCTTATGGATTCTGGGATTTTCTTGTTTTGGTGTCAGCAACCTCTAGTTTGTTTATCTTTCACTTTAGACAAGTCAGTTGCAGCTGCTTGTGAGTCCAATGTTGCTGTTACAGTTGCTATGATACAGTCTTGTCTTCGTCACAACAGTGATTTTGCCCGGTCTATCGCGAATGTTACTTTGACCTATGTATTTATTTCACAACACTTGAAGATTGTATGTCTCGTACGTATTTTCCACGGAATATACACGTCCCGGTGCGCTTCGCATTTTTGTATACTCTATCGTCTGTTTCTCTAAATCTCTTCATTTTCCAGTGTCCATCGTATGGTCTGATCCTTGGTTCGGCGTCGCGATGGAGGAGGAATTGAAGTGTCCGTTCTGTCGGAAGTTCTTCGAGGAACCGATTCTCCTCAGCTGCGGGCATTGTTCGTGTCGACAGTGTGCACTTAAGGTACAGTAGATTTTGCTACAGAGGTTTTTTTGTTACAGAAGTTTACTGTTACAGTTACCTTGTTACAACTTTGCAAGTGGTATATGCTTCTAAAATCCACAATATGTAAAAAATAATCTGCAAAATTTCGCATACTGTGGGAGTTGTAAGCAGGTTAATGGGCTTTGTTATCTTGAGGTTAACTATAATAGAAAAAGGCAGGGACAGTATTATGACATAAGCAAGCATGAAAAAAGGATTTTGGCTTCGACTTTTGTTGGTTATTCTGTTAAGTAATTGGTTTCCTGAACAGCCATCGGTTAGGTGTTCATATTTCTTTCATTCGGAGGCTGCGTACAAGGCTGCCACAGCTGTGATAATGATGGGCTGTCAAAACCAAGAATAGGCTTGAAATTTATTGTAAGGCATGGAATGGCTTATTTGGAGGTGAGAGCCGGGTGCCACTAAGCACACCCATAAGAGAGGACAAAGGCTATGAAACGTGGAAATTATACTTGTATGCTTCATAGTTATCATGTACTGGTTAATACAATACAGTTCTTTTCGGTTACATTATAACGTTTTGTCATTCAGAACCAGAATGCATCGGTATCGTCGACCCGTCCGTGTACACCCGGGCACTTTCCGCCGATTCTCTCTCCGATCTCCCCCCAACCATCCTCCAGCAGTATGTCACTCTATTTTTTACCTTTGTAGTGCACGCATAGTAGCTATGGTTTAAAAACCTTAATATTGCTACAAGGATTTTCACGTGTTACTCGTATGTATAAACACGTCGATTGCATTGTTCGGTCAATGGTACTGGTAGCCACTAGTGCTCCATGCACGCGATTCTCATTATTCGGGTTTCATATTGGTTTCCTAAGAGCTGCTGATATTTTACTTTTTCTGGAACATTTTATAATAACCTACCTTTCAGGTGCATCGGATTCGATCTCCCTCTGTGTATCGGATCACGATCAGGAGTCCGACAAACTCTCGATCGTCTCGGAGTCCGACTCGGGAGTCGTCATCTTCAGCCATGCAAGAAGTTGGTCTTTGATCGTTGTCTCATGTTCTTTTCATTACTTTTAGTTAGTTTTTGGTAGTGTAATGTAATTCTAATGACTTGTATACTTGATCCAGTATCCCTTTTTGCTATGTCCTAGCAATATGCCCTTGGATGAATCTTATACTTGCACTTTTATCTTGAGTCTTGATCGTTCATCTACCGATTCCAGATTCCCGTCCCTCGTCCATGGTTGGCGTGTCGGCATCCGCTTCCCGCCTGCCCTCCATTCTGACCCCGTCCGCTTCTGGTGTACAAATCACTTGTGGTTGGTATTTGTTTATTGCTCTCAATCAGAGAATATGTATGACGTTAACGATGACCTGTTAGTTATGAATGTTTCTAAATATTGTGATCATACAAGTACTTTTGTAGTAGCGTACGTCTTACAATTAGTAAGATGGCAAACATACAGTATTGTTGTCAATAGTATAATTTATTGGTGCTTCAGGCGTGTGCAACAAGAATTCGTACTTTACCGATGAAGCGTCGGTGCAGAATGCACCGGTGAACATTGCTGTCCGGAATGTCGTCCAGGTAAGCACTTAATTTCTCTTTTATTGTTTGTAAACAGTAATTTTGCTTTACAATTAGTCTTTCTCCTTTCCAACGTTTCTTGTGTTTTATTAAGAAAAAGGAAATGAATAGGAAGTTGGAATGATTCTTGTGTTTGCAGCGATATCAGGCGACGACGACCGCCTCCACCTCCACGGCCGAATCGACTGTCGCAGCCGCGAATGCGCCGCGTTGCGAGTTTTGTATGGACGAGAAGGAAAAAGCGATCGCCAGTGTGTGCTGCATGGAATGCAAGTATGCGTATTGCAAGGTAAGGATAACTTTATCTTAAATATGTTGTATGGTTACGTTCTATTTGTAAGACGTGTTGAATATTTAGTTTGCTGTCTAATAATATGGATGTTGTTTTATTTATTTTATTTTTAGGATTGCTTTACCTCGATGCATCCGAATCGAGGTCCATTCGCCGGTCATACCATAGTTCCAGCGAGTTCCAGGTGAGCATTGCGCGAAATAGTGTTGCCCAATGCGAGATCCCAGACAGCCGAAGAAGTGTGCTTTGCCTGTCTGCGCTCTCTCATTATTGTACACTATCTCATGATCTTTCATTTTTGTTGCATTCTATTATGGCGAAAAGTTATCAATTATGGCATCATAGTGACTTCGACTATTATCAGATACCGATCATCCATTATCAGCTTTGCATCATAGCTTCTTCACTAATATATAGCAACAGTGATCGGCGCTAAACAGTGATCACATGTTTGAAGCAATGATCTTTCTTCAGGCCGTTACCGGTATCACACGACGTGAAGTGTGGCACCCATCGGGCGGACTCTCTGTCGATGTACTGCACACCGTGCAAGCAACCCGTCTGCTGTCAGTGTCTCCAGGACGCCCGTCATGCCAACCACGACGTCCAACCACTGGACAAGTCCTGCAAGGCCCAGAAGGTACGAACTTCCGTCTTGCACTTATCTGTTTTTCCTTGTTGTTATAAGCTTGTAAAGCGCGATTTCTAGATCTGCACGTGTTGGGAGAGCAAACTTGCTGCTAGACGCAATTCTTGTGATCGTAGCTTCAGACACAGTGAGATTGTAGGAGAACAGCTACTTGTACTGGGTTTCAATACCCGGTTTTGTATTGCGAGTTGTGTTTGTTACCGTTGTTCCTTGTGACCTTATTATCCAGAGAATTCTGCGGTTACCCGGAATCCGGAACCAATTAATTTGTGCTTGTCAGGATTCCTCATAGTGCCCCGAGGCTGATCTGGCAGCCAGCGTCTGTCTCTCTGCGCTCTCTCCATTTCGCATGCTCTTTCTTCAATGTGTCAATCTTTCGGTGGTTGCGGTTCCTGGCCGTGAGGGGGAGCTCATAATCAGTTGTTCGCGCGAAGCGTAATTGCGGAGATGTCGCGGATGAGTTATGGTGACGAATAATGTGACAGCACACCGTCATACACAGTGATCGTCGCATTGCGCGGGCGAGGGTGCTCATTGCGGGGGTTCCCAGGGTGCTCATTAGGTTCTCACTGTTTGAGGTGTTGCGGGGTTACCCAAAAGGTTTCCAGAATGCTTAGTACAGGTATAGAGAGCGATAGTGCTCCTCAAACGTTATGGCTATAGGTATCGTTGCGCTTATGGTATCATAAGTAAGATGCTGTTTTGTTGAGGCCTTTGTTTAGCAACATTTCCATGCTGCCTCCTTTGTTATTGTAATACAATTGTTCTATTCGGGTGTAACCGATGTGTTCTGCACATGTCGAAAAGTGTGCAGTATGTTGTTCGAGTCGTTGTTGGTTATGGGATGAGGTGGGGGGGGGGGGTGGGGGGG
>JACMIJ010001704.1:1491-11596 GCA_014805365.1 Koerneria luziae
GTGATGGGCACGACGGGACTCTCCTTGTTAATGATGGTGATCCTCACTTTCTGCTGATCTTCCTTGGCCGGAATAGCGGGAGTAGGATCCGCTTTCTTGGGAGAGCGAGTCGGGGATCGAGCATCTGCTGGCTCCTCTTCACGAGTCGGAGACTCGGATCGGGCTGAAAACAGACACATGAGTCCACAAGAGGTCGGGCTTACCTTCGCCAAAAAAATCCTGGTAGAAACACAAGGTGTGTTAACTTTTACGATAAGTAGTTGCATACACTATGAGTGAGCTGATATTGTTGCAGGTACCTTTGACCATGGACATAGATCCCGCGAAAGAAATCAAAGGTGATGCTTACTGCAAGCTCGTGATGGCTAGCGAAAAAAGGTGATATTGAAAAGGTGGCAAGGCTTTGCACAGCTTGTGAATTGTGAATCAACAGCATAGTGGCACTGTGTACACATGAGAGGAGCCAAATTCCATTGTGCTATCGGGGTCAGAAAATCCCTCTTGTAGCAAGCAATAAAAAAGTCTTTAAAAATCTTCTTTAAAAAAAGATTATTCCGACCACTTCCTCTCAATTACCATGACACTAACATTATTGTGAAAACCACTTCAAAAATAGGTTACAGCGCCAATATGTGGTTGCTACTAGAAAAATTATGCAAACCAACTGTTCCCGAGGTTTATTCACCTACAATGACTTGCTGGTGCCGGGGAGTAGTGGAATTTTGGTCTAGGGTACCCAACTTTTGCCAGACCAAACAAACAAATGAATACAACTAAATAAATAAATAAAAATAAGACAAACAAATAAACACCTTTCTTCTCCTCATCCTCCCATCGTGAGCGAATCTGTTCCTCTCGTTTCTCTCGCTTCTCCGACTTTTCTCTGATCTCTCCATCCGACTCAGTTCCCGAGGAGGATGGAGAGCGGCGTGTTTTCTTCGCTCTGCAAAAAAACACGCTTTAAAATTCTAATATAAACCCCTTTTTTGCACAAAAGAAGTGTTTTTCGCTTTGCAATCACCATATTGGAAGAAAATATTGTTACGTCGTTACCGTATCACACAATAATTAACGGTTGTAACAAACATCATGCTATATCGTAGTCTCTTCTTTGAAAATACCATGCAATTAACATTTCCCTGGCGACGGCCAAGTAAATAACATATTCCCTTCAGCATCCACATTCTGGAAATCGACGACTTATCTATATCAACAATGGCTCCATTGAGCTCACAGACACATGTGACTGGAAAGTTCGCGGGGTTTAATACAGCGGCTGGGCATTTGAGAATAACTAACACTCAATACCAAATCCCTCTATAACAGGCTTCCTAATTCCCCTGTACATCAAGATCTAGCCGATACTGCAGTTCGTAGTTCGATAACATCTAAGCCAATTGAGATCACAAATTGTCGATATCCTTCATTGTCCCACATAAGCAATCATGCGGCCACGCATACAGTCGAGCATGGGTAAAACACAATATGGAATCGTTCTAACAAGCGTCCCTTGGTCCATTTCGTTATCAAACACCACAAAATTGACGTTGGTTGTGAATTGCCATAATCAAAGAAAAGGGCTGCGCACACATCTGCAGGTGCCACCACGCAGTGACAGGTGAAAGAACCACCATCAACAACAACAACAACATCACTCCCAACGGTGCTATTCCACGTTTGCTCTTCGCCTTCTCACCAAATTTACAGTAAACTTCGGTCATCAACTTCCCCTCACTCACTTCTTGCTCTTCTTCTCCTTCTTTCTCCTCTTCTTCTCCTCCACCGAGGTGCTCCTGTCCCTGCCACCCGGGGAAGGACTCCTTGAGTCTCTTCCGCGACTGGAGACAGATCGACTCCGTGGAGTCCGACTCCGGGATCGACTCGCGGACGAGGATCGACTTCGAGACGAACGAGACTCCTTCGAGCGACTACGACGACGATCGTCCGAGTAACGACGCTTGCGGTCTCGGTCGTAGCTTCTGGAAAAAAAATAAGAGTAATCGTTAAAAAAAAATGCGAAATTGCTACCAGTGATTATTAGAAACGATACCAAAGATAAGTGATTTTCGATGCTTGTTAATCCTTGCTGATATTCCTCCACTTCAGTTCTAATGGCAACATCCCAGGCAAAACCTAATCCTGTTGCACAGTAGCACAATAGTTCAGAGAAGACCTCATAGGTGGCGATAGTTCATAATTAGTTTCAACTAATAATCCATGTCAAAGTCCCCATTGATGTAAATAAAAGAGTCCCTGCGCACAACAAAAATCAATCTCCGAGCCTTTTTGATGTCAACTTTGTAATAGAATTCCCACAGCACTCGACAATGTGGCTATTATTCGTTGTGACTGGATGCGACCACTCAACCCATTATATCCCCGCCACTATTTTGTTCAACATACAAATTGATTAATACATGTTACAAACAACTAAATATGGTTTCCGTATATGGATGTGGCGTGCAATATATACTGTAGCTAGCAAAATACGGTAAGCCGTTCTTTCGCAACTGCACTTCCCAGTCCATTATATTCCCCTTATCATCCACATCGGCTAAGCAACACGTACAGCTCCCTCTGTTGCTCCATTTCTGTTATCCATCACATAAACACGTGTTGGCAGACTACACAAACATTTGTAATGTAAATTAAAGCCTTGTCAGTAATCATAAGCCATACAAGCCAACAATTTTCAGCTTTTAAATGTCAAGAGTATGTATTCCACCTGTTTCCCAGCTACGATACATGTTACTATCACCTGACACACTTATACGACCAAACTGCGTTGCTTATGTATAGTAAGGGAGAAAACAACTACTTTCAAACAAACGAAAACACTTTAGCCAATGAGTTATTTCACTCACCTGCACCTCTGTCTATTGTAGACCCAGTACCTGCTCATCGCAACATACAATCAACTATTTTCATACAGGATGGACCATATGCCATTACGAGCAAAAAGATCGCCACGTTTCCATACCCAGTCATCATGTGATAAATTGTAACGCCACTTCGTATAATCCATATATTACCATCCTTGCAAAGTAGTACCTCCCAGCATTTTCCCTCGCAGTGCCATGAAGTACAGTTCACATTCAACCAACTAATAGATAACAACTCCGTGCATGCTTCCCAGTTCGCTTCCGCTCGATACACGTAATATTCAAATATATCCACCATCCGTTCAACTATCCGTACCTATTCATGCCTCGATTGTCGTATCGTCCCCTCTGTTGCATCGGCGGTCCACCGCCTCCTCCACGGGGAATCAGATGTCGTGCGAGTGTCCCTGCACAATTCCACCATATTCCCCCGTTCCCGATTACAGTATACCATTGGCCGCTTGATAGTTGGCGAAACGTCGAATATCCTTGAACCATGTCACTTGGCACTTGTAGCCCAGAATTTCGCTGTCACGGTACCTATAACATCAGTCATCGTATCGCGTTCCCGTCAAGAGACTACAGTACACCGTTAATCGGTTGCATCTGACAAGTTCCCGAACTGCAGAAAAAACTGCGCTATCTCGCACCATCTGCATGAAACTGACAAACTCGGGTGAATGTCACCTTCGGCTGCATTGGTTTTGCCGTAACTTTGCATAGCGTTTTGGTTTGCGTTAACTTGTAACCTAACTAACTTTTAATTTTTGCTTTTAATTTAAAAAAGTTCTCATTAGAAAAAAATGTACTTGCTGTACGCCTCCTTGGCTGCTTCTCTTGTCTCGAATCTCACTGCAGCAAAAATCTGACTGCGATCCTGAGACTCCTTCTTGAAGTCAAAATCACACGGTCCGACTCTCTCCTCGAAGAAATCCCTAAAAACCGTTCATTCTTGGCAAACTGCCAAAAAGGCTCACGAGCACCACACTACGAGAAATAGCTCATGAGGGGGCGGGGGGCAAAAGCAGCCAATAATATATCATGATAACATTTATATTCACACACGTACTTACCATCCACTGTACTAGAAACAACAATGGAAATGTGATTGGGAGGTGGATAATATATTGTTGCAAATCATCACAGAAGAGTTGCGAAACACAGAGAGAAAAGCGCCAGAGGCCACTGATAATTCAGAGAGAGAGTTGCCATCCAACAAATAGCCGGCAGTTGGTGGAAAAAGTGTGTCTCTCTGCATACAGATTCATTGTGTGTCATTCATTATCGCTGCAAATACCGTATTCCATCAGTGTTCTTGTTCTTTTCGGGTTAGTAATTGCCGATTCACAGACAATGGTAAAAATCTAACCAAGATCACAAATATTACTTGTTAGGAATTTTTTTTAAATCGCGAAAAAAAGACATGATATAGGAATGGTCGTATTCATTAATCACTAATGTTCTTGTATCTAGTATCTGATCAGATATGGCTTGCAATAGCAGACAGACCTAATCAGAAAGCTGTTGAAAATTTGTTTATTCAAGGTTGTAAACAGTTACTTGTCTAAACGTAGCTTACTGAAAGCCCAGAAAATATTATGATTGAAGCTTACTCCAACAAACGTGGCACTTACCCATTAACCATTTAACAACAAAAACTGAATTACCTATTGAAAGTAACAATCACATTTGTTAGAGTAGTAAATAATTTAAAGAAAACAAAAATAGCCAAAAAAACTTAACAAAAATAGAATACGTAAAACTAAAAGGGAAGGTAACCAACTTGATCTCATCGAAAGTAACAGAGGCCGGTAGGCCCCGGATGAATATGGTGTGTTTCGACTCGGGAACGTCGTCTTCGTTGATTTTCTGGTAGTGACGATAGTTGTTGTTGTATCCGCCGCCACCGTATCCTCCGCCGCCATAGTTATTGTAGCTCATGATGATGATGCACAACTACCTGCAATACGACAACGCATACACACTGCACACTCCTTTCTGTGTGCAACAACTCGTACGAAGCGTGGGACTTTCCCAAGTAATCAAGTAGGGATGACTTCTTTCACAATGTACTTTGGAAATAGTCGTGAGAAAAGCTACCTTGTATTTGATATAAAGTAAAGCATGATGCCGCTGTCTAATGTAAATACTTTTTAGAACATAGAAAAGGAAAAAAAACTAGATCGCCTTTCATAAGTGTTCATTGTCGTTGTTCATCTATAAATCACGCTATCCATTTAAGTAACGGGGCGAATAGTGTCCTAATCAAAACTCACCTAAACGGGGTGCCTAACCAAAAATTTTGCTGGTCTATAGGAGTACCTCCAACTAATAATATACCAAACATAAGGAGTTTTGAATAAAATGCTTGTCAATATATGATATATCTGAACCAATTTGTTCCTATGACTGTTGGTGAGAATGAGAAAAAGCGATATCCTAATAAGACAGCCAAATCCTGCACAATTCCATTATGGCAATTCAATTGCAAGCAAGAGGTCGTGCTATAGAGTGGCCACTGTGAGTTGTGAGGGAGATGGGTCAGCCAAAGTCCAACCCAACTAAATAGCTTCTTCCAAAAACCAAATTAGCCAACAACTGACCAAAAGAACGCAAAGCTCTTGAAAGTTATGCTAAACAAACAAAGGCAAATAGGTGTGAACCGCGGAAGCTATATGGACAACAGTACAAACACTTAATAACACCGACTTCTAGAGTGACGCCCATTTTCGCAGCGTTTTCTCAAACAAAACACATTGGAATCTTGCGGCCGGCTGAGAAAAGCGCAGCCATCGAACTGTTTCCCAGCAACCACCGTTCTACAACAAAACACTCCCCCTATCGATTATAACCACGGGGCAGGTTGCGTTTACATTACGCGCCAAACAATAAATATCGGTAGTACGAACAATTCACAGCCATACACTGGCTGCGCTCGCAGATAAATGATTGTCATTATTTATGTTCTATGCAAATTTCTTTATGTGGAAACAGATGGATTGCCGGAAAATACTATGCATTTGGAACAATAGTACAACGTCAGCTAAAAGCATATTATAGCAGGATATAAGAATATTTTGTTTCTTCAACTACCTTTGATCTACTAAAACACAAAGTCACAGACAAGCGGCACCTAACAAAGAACTTACCGAGCAAAGTCCAGAACTGGTACAACGGAAAATCGATTATATAAAAACTATACATTTTAATAAGTTTCTAATATGATGATAAATTCCTGAAATGACCAAAGCAATTTGCTTATTGATGGAATAGAGAGGTGTGCAAAGACGGGTGCAATTGCAGGGCTGGCAGTACCTGATGCTGACTACTCCAACTTAGGAAACAGACTAAAAGTAGAACTGCTCACTGCAACTATCAAACGTTGCTTCAGCTCCAGAACAACAGCAAGCTGGCATAGTTCGCATAGAAAATGAAGCAAATATTCGCTTTCACGCGGCTAACAGTGAGCAAATACACCTATTGGAAAACCTCCAATTACAAAGTCAACCACATATGGCATTTCAGCGATGAAAAAGCAAGAAACTGACCTATGAGAAGGCTTTTGATAAACCTAATTGTTATGAATGATGCGCAAATTGAAAACAAAGTTTGTAATCGAAATAACATGTTTGAAAATGGACCAACCTGGATAAAACTGGATGGAGTAGATCCTGGAACAGACCAAGCAGCACAATACGATGTCGACAAAATGGATAATGCCGAAAACACTCTGAAAGTTACTCAGGAACCGAGAGCGGTGAAATGACAGCCAGCGAGTTGTGCGCAAGAAGAGTGCGCCCAATGTGCGCCAATAAATTGCTGAGAAGAGGGCCAAGCTCACTTCAGGTGTACGTTACACTAGTGCGCACTTTGAAAGTGGTTTTATTGGTCTTTAATATTTTATTATTATTTGTATGTTTAGAGGGCATGTTGGCACGATCTCGACTGTTCCGCTCCATTCTGGAGATGAGACCAAGCTCGTCCACGGTGGCTCCACCGGCTCCCCCTTCGCCTCCGGAAAACATCGCGTTCGATAAACTCGTCGATGATCTCTCTTCCTCTACGTCTAATAAGGTTTGAGCTTGCATACCATAGGGTTTTGGCATCTTATGGGAATCTAATTAGCCACATAACTCTAACATTGCGGCTCTCACTGTTTTTGAATCTAACATGTACTCTTATTGTTAGGGAGGTAGCTACAAGCGTTTGCCTAACCAATATTTCCTTTCGAAGTTTTTTGACGTTCCAGAGGCTTTTGCGTTTTGGCAAACGTTAGTAGCAATTCCACACGCTATGATTACTGTACCCTGATTCAGGGACTATCATTCGCGAGTATGCTGCGCAAGTCGACATTCGTTCAACTTGGCGATTTCAACGGTCGTCTGGTAGTGGGTACTGTACAAAGGCGCATCGCTGACGATCTCTACATCGACTTTGGACTCAAGTTTGACGCAGTCTGCAAGGTCCCGGCTGTGAATGCTGAGTGAGCGTTTTATTTTTTTTACTTATCTTCCTTTTCTAAACTATAATAGGAATACAACAAAACCTAATAGAAATAGTTTTGTGGATGATGATTACTGTAAATTTGTTATTTACAAATTTGTATGACTATATTAGCAGGTTCTTTCCGCAACATTTTGCTTTTTTCTAAATTAGTAGGTTATTGATGGGGAACATTAAACAGTACCTTGGCTAATTGTTACGTTAGTTGTTACTTTGTTCGCCTTTCAGTTCATACATCCGTGGCTCGAAAGTGCTCCTTCGCTTGCATGATCCAGAACTCTCGGAGAGATTTCTCGGTTCCAAGACGGACCTGACTTTGCTCGAGGCCGATGCCACTCTTGTTCGGTTACTGTGGAGTCCCGCTACTAGTAGGTTTCAAATTTATTACTTCTTATGTTGTCTTGATTAGTGTAATAGTGTAGTTGTTGCAATTCCTTGTTGACTACCGATCTACTGTGAGTAGAGTTGGAAATCTTTAGAACATACTAATTTCGATTTGGCTGCGTCTGTACTAGTGTCTTTCGTATCCCTTCTCTATCACATATTCTTAGTTTCCTTTTGCGTTTGTAGTTTTTCATAGGGAAATAACTATAACTTATGGTTAGTTGAGCGAGCTTGTTTACATCTTTCTCAATTCCTGCTACTTGCTCACTGCCAATGCCCGTAAACAGAATTATAGAATGCCTCGTAAACAATCATATGAAATTGTAGCCTAAGAAAGGCGGGCGCTCCTAAATCATATAATAGTTAATGTCTTATACATAAATTTTGTTAGAGATCTTGTCTTTCTTTCTTTTTTCTTTTAATTAATCTACGTCAAACTCAAATTGTTGGGATACTGGGGTTTTGACGTTCATTGGAAGGTTTTAATAGTTTTCCTTTCAGGACATTTGAAGAAAAAGGAAGAGAAGGAAAGCACAGAAGAAGAGGCCAAAAAGTAATTGAATTGTTTCCTGGACAGATTATTGTTGAGTTTTTATGATAATAAACTATGAATATGCGTCAACGTTGCTAATGGATGGCTATTCGTTTGTGCGAATCTTATCTGCTTCATATGCGCGCTTTCTAACCAGCTTCATGTCCGTTTCCTCACTTGTGTACCATTCGGACAGTCGTTACCGTAACCTCCAACATATATGTATTAACATGATGTTCTCTCGGCATGGCATCGAATGTTACCGTCTTCCCTTCACCACACTTTGCTTATCCATGACACGTGTATTCGATAGTTATCTGAAGCGAAATCAGCGAACTTCCCATTGCATCTCGGTTTGGTCGCGGCTGTGCGTCCTCTTGTGGATAGCATTCTCTCAATCCCTGCTGGTAGAGGTTCCGAAGTAACCTATCCACTGTGCAGCACTGCTACTCATGGATTCTCTATTCGGAATTCGCACATCTTTGTTTCCTGACCAAATTACTTCGTGTTCAAACGAAAAGCACTTTGCTCATTGTCATAAACACTGTCCATCTGTGCCATTTCTGGCGTTTTGTCCATCCATGCCTGCCTGCTCTTGCCTTTGCTCTTGCAATGATGTACTTTAAGAGGGTTCTGAATATCCTGTTTGTTTTCCAATTGGGTTCTGGAAATGCATGTTCCATGTCTTTTCTTGCACGTTTTCTACCGCATTGATTCTTCTCAAAGTGAGGATACGCACGTGCATTCTGCATGCTGCCCGTTCCTCGTTTCTCTGGAAGTGTCCAGCTTATCTCTTCTCTTCCCATGTTGTTCCACTCATTTTGATATGATTGGATCACATTTGGATTAGAATTTCCCCCTTATTTGCCATGCTTCTTCTCTCTGAGTTATAGGAAGTGATGTTACTTCCTTGTTGCATGGCCAATGGGAGATGCGTGATGTAATAGCGGGAGAGTTGGTGCTCTTCAAAGTGTCTTCTCAAAAATAAGCGTGCAAGAGCCTTTTCTGAACTTTTCTTATTTGTGTTAGTATTGAATTGACTTTGGTTTACGAGTTGTGAGGGCTTAGTGCTTGAGTTTAGATAGAATAAGCTAAAAAGGAGGTGAATTGGTAACCCCAACTTTACACGCTTGTTAGAATGTGTTTGCATGGCGCGTGTGGTCGGTAGATCATACTTCTCTCCCTCATTGTCAGAATGATTCTCGTTTGATAGTGTATGGTATTGCATACTCGTAAACACTGTTCTTGTTTGTGCATGAGCCGATGAACTGTCATTGATTGTTTGCCCGTTACTCCTGTCTGTTTTGATTTCTTGTCTTTTGCCATCTAACTGTCACAATTGTCAAAAACGTGCTATATTCTTGTTGTCTGATTCAGGAAGATGGGTCTGAACAAACTCTCCATTGACGCCGTTGATCTCAAGGTGAGGATTATGCTTGAAGATCAATACGCCTGATTGTTATTCAAACTGGTATCTTATAACTGTCTTGTACTGCATACAATCAAGTGCAATTACTGCAAATATTGTTGTCATTTTGGCACATACACTTGGTTGGTCTCGTTATAAGGCTGGAACAAATCATAAAGAAGTACTTTCATACATAACTTGGCTGTTGCAGGGAAAGCGTGTGTTGATCCGAGTGGACTTCAATGTGCCCCAGAAGGACGGGAAGATCACGAACAACCAGCGCATCACAGCCGCCCTGCCCACCATCAAATACGCACTCCAGAATGGAGCCAAGGTGGGTGATCTTTACCATGCATTACGTTTTTGTTGTAATATTATTTGGATCTTACTTTTGCT
>JACMIJ010001706.1:0-11586 GCA_014805365.1 Koerneria luziae
TCAACAACCCCCCCCCCCCCGTCCTGTTAGCGCGTTTGGCTTATGTCTGTTGGATGTATGAATAAAGATATTAAAGAATACGAGTAAACTTTGCTTTGTTTTTGCTTTATCGTATGCCGAAAGAACCCATATGACGTCATTATCCATTCCCGGTATCTTACACCACAAAACTTCTACTTACATGTTTCATTCCACACTTCCTCTAACAATAAGGAATCAAAGAACGCTCTGTCTAGTGCTAACAATAAGCTTGTCATTGGGGGCTTCCCCTATTAGTATCCCGTCGCGTCAATTAACATGTGTTAAAGGAACGTCGTCTACTTCTTCAATAGGCGTGTTCTGTGGTGCGCATTGTTAGGGAGGTCGGATCTTTTGGTAGTAAAGGGAGTCAGAAAATGTATTCGCCCTTTGGTGTTCCAATTCTTGCAATTAGACTCTGTAGATATTTCGGCTTATCATTTTAGGGACTAAAAAACGCTAGAAAGGGACGGTCACCACTTCCTACAAAAGATAGGACAAAACAAAAAAAATTATCACACCGACATCGTGCTTTTAAATATCAACCTCATCATTTTTAGGCGGTCGCTTACAATTAGTGGGTAATGGTGTTGTGGATAGTGATGACTGTGGGACAAGATGATTTTCCGTTAGAAATAAGCATACATTGCCTACAGGTCTGGAACCACCATTCTTGTACCAATATCCCGCTCTTTCGAGGGGATTCCAAAAAATGAGCAAACTCATAGTTGCTCCTCTGCACGGAAATCTTTAGTAAAAGGCGAAAGATTTTCACGGTCAAATGCAGAGGAACCAGAGATACGTTGGTATTGTGCTGCTGGGTCATTATTCGGACCGGCAACATAGGCCGCCCGGTTATAGCATCATTCTCATTTCGGCTGTGTGCTCTTTCCAAAACGGAGAAGTGCAAGCGTGTTGAGCTCACAAGTTTGCATTTCACCGTTTCAGTTTCTAGTATCACGAGAAGTGCAAGAATTTTTAACATAAACATGTTTCATAAGCACCTTTCTTTTCACTTGTATGATGTATCCATGCTTGTTTTGTTGAACATTTGTTTCAAACTTTGAAACTACCTGAGGGTCTTTAAATAACATATTATACTAACAATAAGAAATATAATATATGTGAGTTGTGTAATGGCTTACACTAACTTGTGCTGATAATAAATTGTTAAGGTAATATTCTTGAAATGCCTACCTAATCTTTAAATTTGCCACATAATCTAAATGAATTGATTAATCATAACGATGTAGGAGTGGGAGGAGTTGTTAGTAAACGCATTGTCAATCATATGAATGAGGAAAGTAAAGAATTCAACTCTTGGGTACAATTTCAGGTCAACCTTGTATGTTGCATGATTCAAAAACCCAGAGAGCATTTTTTGTTCTTGTCTGAGTACAATGTTTCATGATCACCAGCCTCATTTGCATAAAAAGACAAAAAATATTAAATAATGAACAAGGAAGTATACTATTTTTAATCCGGTATTCTATAAGAAGCTTCGAAGCGCTAATTGAGTGTGCGTCTGTAGTGAGAATAAGGCGTAGGTGCAAAACAGAACTGCAAGACAGACTTGGAATGGCAATGTTTGATCACTATCAATAAAACCGATCAGAACTAACAATATGCAAATTTCAAATATATTCGGTAATCAGAAGGCATGTTCTCTTACGGATCCTTCCAACGTGGTTCATCAACGACAGCACATCTCAGAAAAGCCGGTCCCAGGCTCTATGTACACTCTTCACGCCATTTGGCCGCCTTCTTCCTCAGTGGTGGTTACCAACAATAAAAGAAAAGAAATATTGAAAATTCAATCGTCTTCTATCAGATTCAGGATACGGTCGATTGTTGCATTCGCAGACAGGAAGTCGAGTTTCCTGATGGAAAAAAGCGACTTGTTTGAAACTACAAATATATTGTGTATGTAGCTGAGTTCGTCTGTTGAATTCAGCTGAAGCTTCACAATATGTTCTTCCATCTCGCTTCTATGATTTATGTCACCCTAATTTCAAGTCATCTGTTGGACACATCACTTTAATCTTTAATATTATTACCTTACAATTAGTATATATTTATCATACAATCATACTATCCATTTCACTATCTCATCCATTTTATCAGACTTATTGCTATATTACCCTACCCGGCCCACTTTCCCAGTCCTGAGCCCCAAAGCATATCTTCTTTCCAGCTCATACAATCTTCAAGTTTTTACCTATTATTTTGGTCATATTTAAGGGTTCGATATACATAAATAGGCATCCCTTTCAAAGCCCCGCGAGTCCCAGCACGATCACAATGACGTCGATCCCGGAAGACATTGTTTTGCACGCTGACTCACAGGCATACTACCGTAATCCACATGTCAATCATACTCTATGCATACTAATACAAACACTCTTTATTAAGCACCAGATGAGTGCTGCTTGCAGCCAAAGCCGTCGTCTGGCCGTACTACTCGTTGTTGATAATGAGATCATCAAGCGAACGCGTGAATAATTAGCAAGTTCTTATCTAGCCAGCTCATTCAGTACGTGTCATACACCAGGCATCCCAATCTTATTGTTAGGAGCTTCTAAGAGGCTGACCGATATATCCATTTACAATTTGGAATACGGTGGTCTTTTACGTTGTCCAGCTTCTCAGTGAAAGATCCGGTAAATCCGGCAAAGTAAGTAACATAGCTACCGGATCCTACCCATTTTGGTTATCGGTGTTTACCGGATTTACCGGATCCGGATTTACCGGATGTCAAGCGAGCTGTATTCTCTTACCGAATGAGATTGTCCTCGCACCGATGTACTATGGAATATCTTACTCCGTTCTATGCCAAATATCCGACTGTCATCATACTGTGCTATATTTAGCCTGAATATTCATGCTTGCTACTCAAAACTTTCCACAGTTCATAGGAGCATTACAAGGTTGGGAAGCTTCCTGAAGCTGCAAAATTTTTGAATACTTTTACAAAATTTAATATATTGCGATATTTGTATTGAACAGAGTCAGGAATTTCCATAGTAAAAGGCGTCATGAGCTTTGTTTTCATGCCCGCATAAATATAAATAGATTGTAGTCGCCAACGCCAACTAACTACAGAATGCAATACAGTAACGGTAAATATTTTTCAGTTGGCTTAAGTTTCTCGCAATAATTCCTGTGCCATTATGTTAGCTATTCTCACAGCATGTTGCTTCCGCCGGTCTACAGTATCTAATTTGCATACGATCACAAAGGTTTTGCTCTCTATCACAAAGGGATATGCAAATTTCAGACCGGCGGAAGTTGCACTGTTTCAGTATGCTGTGTTCTATCGTACCTAAAGAATATAATAGATGTTTAGGGGTAAACATACTTGCTATCTGCCGGAAGGTGCCAAAACAGCAAAGTACATTCCAGCCCCGGCTTTTGCCAGTTGATAATTGCCTAACAATAAGACAGGTACAAAATGTCGTTGATGGTAGCGGGGGCGCGGTTTCCATGCATAAACAACACTACGAAGAAATCGCGCATAAAAACCACCGGCTCCTCCCAATTTTACCCCAACTTTTGATCTCCGAAATCATCTTCTACCCTTTACATTTGAACAGTTAGAACAATTTTACATGCTTTACTCCTTCCATGGAACAGTCGGCTCTGACTTATGCGTAGCTCTGGTGCAGGAATAAGCTGCTTGGATGCGGCCAGGTTACGGTAGCAGGGGAATACATATGTGTCCCACTCCTCTGGCCACAACGTTTACTGAAGTTCTTTTATAGCAATATATAGCTTAATGCCTTAAGATAAAGCCTCAAAACTATAAACAGGTTGCCTGCACTGTGCCATAAGAACCCAACTTTGCCTAAAAATCTGCATCTTACAATTAGACGTTCGTTGTGTTATTTAGTTTGCTTTTACTGCTAGCTCACCTCTAGTAACTAACAATAAGACGTCCACGCTTGTTCTGTGAACTTCACTTTTTCCAACCCCACCTTTGCATGTTTTAGACAGCCTCGAAAGAACATTGGTCCTGCCACGCCTTTCTTGCCCGCATACAATTAGTATGAACACTTCAAATTTCAAAATTCCACTATAACATATGTAGTTATCAGTCATATACCTTAAGCCCTTGAGAGGTATGGGTGGGTTCGTCATAAGAAAAGTATTGAATAAAGTACTATGAAGGCTGACGTCTACCTCTGTTCTTCTATTGTTAGCTTCTGCTTCCTTGCTCCATTCCCGTTCATTATACGGTGTCAATGTCTCCCGTCTTGATGGGCCTGACCCCTTATGTTAGCTTGGGAACCCAGTGGACCACCCGGAATGGTTTCACTTATGGGACGATCCCATAAGCGCACAAAATGACTTGCGCACAAAAAATAACTTGCACCATAAACTAAACAGTAACTTTTTTTTCAGTATGAACCTCAAGTCATGCCCAATTTAGAACCAAACACCAAAATTTATGCCGATTAGTTGCTTATTGACTGAAACATCAGCTTGTGCGCTTATGGTTTGTGCGCTTTTGGGATTGTCCCTCACTTATAGCGATGACAGTTTGCGCGAAACCGTGCTTGTAAAATACTTATTTGCAAAATAAAGGAAGCGCTTTATATATTCCGCGAAGGAACTTTGATCGTGGTTTTATTTATCTCACCACTAACTATATTCCATAATCTCTTGTCCAAGATGGTAGGAATGGCGGGCGAATGGCAAACTGTGATAATTCGCAACCACCTGAGCTCTTCTTCCCTGTAACTACGAATACCAGTCTTACAATTAGTGATTTGTACAAACAGTAGAAACTGTTCCGAGTTACCTGCTGCGTTTGTGTTATACCGTTTCTACAATATCATGCATGGAATTGCAACATTGCTAATAATCGATGCAATATTTGCAACATTTTTGTACCTTTAATTTTTTCAGAATGAATGATTTCGGCATCGTGTTCTACGTGTATCTGTTCGATATCATTGCTCTGTTCTTCACTTTCCCGGTCGAAGGTCTTCTGCTGTACTCGTTGATAAAGTACCGGAACAGCCACTTCGAGAACTCTTTCTATAAACTGGTTATTAATTTGAGTGAGTTTATTTTTTAACACTTATAAATTAATTATATTAGTAAGCTATGAAACAATTGGAGAGCAATTACCAACTTGACTAACAACAAGATTGATGCTACTGCACATCATATTGCTTTCGTCCGGCTACAGTACCTAATCCTAATTAAGCTACAAAGGTTCCGTTCCCTGAAAAAAAAGAATATGGAAATTTTGGACCTCCTCCCCTAAAGTGTTTCTGTCCTAATCTGATGTAACATTGTGTCAATGTCTTATTGTTAGCTGTTAAAGCTCAGCGCTTACTTGATTTCTATGGAGGATCTCTGACTCCAACAATAGGCAATGACTTGGAACTCAAAAGTGTTCGCGTCTCGTCATTGGAATTCAAAGAATCTCAAGAATCACTACAAGAAGAAATTTGTCAACTACGAATGCATGCACGTGCGCCCTCTGGCATTTGCCCCGGCTCTCATAAAACACCCCGCAAATAATCCGCAAAAAACAAGTACAATTTGTGGCTGCCACGCGCCTTTTTGTGCATGTCTGAGGCAATAACATGGTTCCTTATATTGTACACGAGTACTTTGTATCATACATTGTATACATTACAATTAGTAAAAAGAATACATACATTTTCTATCATACATTGTATACATTACAATTAATAAAAAGTAAGTGTGTATTCATTGCTTGTAGTGTACGAAAAGTTTTCTATTCGATGGTGTGATTGCAAGCTTTCGGGTTTCTTTTACTCATAGACAAATTACGACAAACGCAATGTCAGGACATAAGGGAGAATAAAATTAGCGTGAAGCATAGAACATATGCGTGTAAACGAAACAGATGATGCCCTTTATATTGGGATTGTGCAAAAAGCTTTGCAAGACGTCTTTGAAACCTTGTCACGGTTCTACTGTAACTATAAGTTCTTGTTACAGGAACCGTAACATATGTTACTGTTACATATGTTACAGGAACCGTATAATGAGCTATTATTATGTAATTGTAATGTTGAACATCGATTCAGGTATTTGTGATCTAATAATGAATCCATTCGAATTGTATGTTACGGAAGCAGCCGACATGCGAATCTGCAATGACTTTTACAGGACAAACGCAACCTGGATGGGCGTTGTAAGTTATATAACATACAAAGTTACAAAGATACACAATATATAATATGCATACTAAATAATATACATTTACATATACATACCTGCTTATTCAACGATATTTCTCACTATTAGCAGACCTAATTGTAAAAACGAGGAGAATTTATATGAAAAAAGTACTAGAGTTCTGGTACCCGATGAAGGGACTTGGCAATTCAATACCGTCATCAAAACATGAGTGTCTTAAATACTATTTGCGTTCATGACACTCATTTTCTGAATATGATTGCGAAATACTTAACACTGAAAAAAGTGAGAATCTTGAACATTCATTGTCAAATACTATTGAAGGTTA
Organism: Koerneria luziae; assembly: GCA_014805365.1. Classification (NCBI taxonomy): domain Eukaryota; kingdom Metazoa; phylum Nematoda; class Chromadorea; order Rhabditida; family Neodiplogasteridae; genus Koerneria; species Koerneria luziae. Next base: position 6,527 of record JACMIJ010001706.1, read on the forward strand.
TTTGAGGATGTGTGCTGAGTAAAGCAAATTGTTTGTTTATATTCCAACAGTCTATTCAAAATGAATACTTATAGGTTCAAAATCTCGGACAGATTTGCTTGGCCGCTTTGCATACGGTATTTCACATGTTCATTGCCTTCAATCGATTTACTGCTGTTACTTTTCCCATGAGGCACAACAAGGTATCACTTTCGTGTAACATGAAATAGTAAACAGTTAATGGTATCGTGAAAACTCTTGATTGTCTTACGTTTTCTTGTTAGATTACAGTATTAGGGAAAACTTGTAGATTATACAATCAAACAATGAAGCTTATTGTAAGTAATGCGAACACATTATTTGGGCGAAAGTTGCGCTGTCTCGTACGATGGTGTGTGCCTTAAATACTATTGGCATCTCTGACTCCGTTTCATACAAATACCCGACTGTATAATGGTATCTTATTGCTAGCTTTCTTTGCAAAGACACAAATTTGTTAAAACCTTCAAATTTTTCGCAACTCTATGCTGCTACCCAAGTTTTGAACCGTGAACAATTTGAATAAGCTTACAAAATTGATTGTGATGCAATAGTCGGATATTTGTAAAATGGAGTCAAGTATTCCAATAGTACTATACAATACTGTAACACTTTCAGATATGGCAGAACAAAAACATCCTGATTCTAAGTCTGATCCTGTGGACAATATGCGTGCTCACGTTCATTCCCTTCTTCACAGTAATCAAGTTCACGTATTCCAATGTGGCGAACAGCGACAACTCGACCAGTATACTCTTCTCGTATATTGTAAGTTTTACTATTGGAATATATGACTCCGTTCTGTACAAATATCCGACTGTCACCATACATTCAATAATGTGAGCGTATTCAAGTTTCTACAATTCAGTGCAGGTTCACAAGCTTGTGAAACGACGTGGGTTTGTGAAAAAATTGAATACTTTGGCAAATATGGGTATTTGGAAAGAAACCTAACAATAAGATACCATTATAATTCGACAGTCGGATATTTGTACAGAACGGAGTCAGGTAAGCCAATAGTAGTTTGGAGACTTTCTAATGCTATCAATATATATACTACTTCTATACATTATGTTGTAGTACATAGTAAGTTTTGGACTTTTCGCTGTGTAATAATTATTTGTTGCGTATTTGTGTGTATTACATCGAGCTGAAACAGTGTTACGACACTCCAAAACTTGCGTATCCGTGTGCAATTGAGAATGAAATTTGTGCTAACTAAACAACCCAATATTCTAACAATCGTTCAATATACTGTTTCTGCTGTCTGTTTAGCCAATAGAGAACAAACATATGTACGTATCACAGTATGCTGATACAGTGCAATTCTAAAATTGCATGTCCCATTGAGAAGCTATTGTTACCAATTTACATGAGTTCGTGTGTAAGAAGGGCAGTGAGTATGTTAACAATAACATACGTAGTCTTGTAGAGCAAACACTCTAACAATAAGAACGCAAAGGTGCAGACAGGAATACACAGCCTTTTTATGAGAACAACGGAGTGTAAGTAAGCAAATGAAGTACGGTGTTAGCAACATGTTGTGGTTTTGTTTCTAGTTTGGTACAATGTTATATTTTAAAAGATGATCTTATGATAACATCAAAAGATTACCTCACTTCCTTTGTTCGTAGGCATTGAATAAGCAAGTAGCAGCAACTGTTCTCCGTAACAGCAAAAGTTAAGCATCTATAATGCAGCAATGTTACGTATGCCGAATAATAAGAGTTTGATGCTATGATGAAGCGTGCGTTATGCTTACTCATTGTAAGCACGGCAGGCATCATAATGGGTGTGTGTAGTATGGACTATTTGTGGATCATTTCTTATACGGTGGTCCAAAACAACCGCACATTGTCATGTTGAAATCTTACTGTCACAAACATATTCGTGTTTTTTTTGCAAAACTAAGCCGTCTCACATGGTTAGAAGTTGTTGTACGCTATAAAAAACTTGAACATGTATAGACAGTCGGATATTTGGACAGAACGTAGCCAGCTATTCCAATAATACAGACTGATGCTAACACAGGGCAAATATTCCTTTCAGAATGGCTCCGAGCAAGTTCAGCTGGTGAAGAATGCAGTGACGTTCACGACACTCGGTGTTATCTTTCTCATCTATGCTTATCTTATCGTCACGTTAACAACAAAAGTAAGGTTTTCCAATCAATCGATAAATTACTGTGGAAAAAACCCCCAATTTTAAGTGTTTTATACACTTTTTTTTGCAATGTTGTAAAGCTCGTTTTCTTTTTAAATATTATTGTTTTATTGTTGTAATCCTAATATTTACGCTTTCAGAAGTTTAAACGCGTCCTCATTCGGATGTCAATAGCAGCAATGATCATGGCGTTAGGTATTTTGTTACTAACTTTAACGTGTTACTCCAAAAATATCCATTTTTGCTTGCTATCACTAATTGTAAGAACAATGGGTGGGTGCATTATGCACTTGTTGTGGTGCCATGCTTTTCTTTACGGACCTTACGTTTTGCTGTTCATGTTACAAGTGTTTCAATTATTGTTAGAACACTCGGGCTTTGCGTACGACGTATACTCACAAGTCTACTGTGTAGGTGTTTGTGATGTAGGATCCTAACGTCAGTTGCATAGAAAGCACGGATGTTACATAAACGTAAAAAAATCAGAGGAGCTCCTTGACGGGGGATCCTGATGTGCAAGGAACACTTTGGAAAATTCAAGAATCTGACTCGAACCGGGATGTTACATGAGTAAGCATATGGAGAAGGAACGACAGCGACAACACATGACTTGCTGAACAGAGCACTTGCACATCTCTGTGTCCGCTAGGAAGATATTGTGGAGCGATAGCACGAGGTTGGACAGGGCATAGTCGCATGCACTACAGCAATAAGCACTAACAATAGGGCAGGCTGCAAATTATCGGGTTTCATGGTTTTCCCTCGGGCTATGAGAGGAGTGGCACATCCTCCTGGCACATCAGGAACGCCCGTCGAGGAACCCCTCTAATTACGGGAGAAGCTTTGCCTTTATCTTTACCTATGAGAGAACACTGATGTTAGTGAGTGTCCTAACAATAAGATACGCTTATTTTTGTAACGTGGTAACTCTAGTAACAAAAGCTGAAACAAAAACGCAAAAAGAAGAACCAAACGCTTGAATTTGGCAGATTCTGTAAGTCAAGATATACTTACTTTGTGGCATACTTGTTATTTTAGTTAAAAACTTTTTGTATTTTTACAAATTGACTTTAGGTAGCACTCTGACGAGTTGCGTAACGCTCGTGCAGCGTATCACCTCCTGGATACCGGCGTATCCAAACGGTATTCTCACCTTCGACTGGTACTGGGTGCTGCTGAAGTTCGGCTATATGACGCGAATTGTGCTTGGCCCGTGGGTGCTGATTGCGACGCTGTCGCCGGTAAGTCCAGCGTCTCGCAGCGTTTTTTTTGTAAAAAATCGATCGATTTTTTGAATGTATTTGCACATAATGACAAGGGGGAATTGTTTGTGGAAAAGGTAGAATGACAATGAAAGGTACTTCGTCTGCTGTCGTTGTTATGAAGGGTTGTAGAACATTTTTTGGCCCACTGGCGGTTACAAGCAAATATCTGGTAGCTGTAGTGTTTCACTGCAAGTTCACAAGGTATCATGGCATGTATGATATAATACTGCGAGTGTTGTACATATATAATAGTTTGTTTGTTCCGCTAATCAGCCCAAGGTAACAAGTATCCCCTCCCCTCCGCCGTATCCTCCAGACTGCGTCCACTTGATACTTGCTCGTGAAACATAACTTTTTGTTAGGTTCATAATATCCGTGCACCTTTAGACAATTAGAACTCAATGGCAGTTATTTTTACTTATACGCATACTTTCGTCACAACAGCCACGCCCAAAAAACACTTACAATTAGTAATGTCTGCTACCAAGTGAACGCTTTACTTATTGTTAGGCGTTCCTGAGACTTTTGACAACTCCAGGGACTGATCAAATGTACTCTTGGTACCATAGGATCAAGTAAAGTTAAGTTCTCCCGAATCAAGGCCTATTCACCTGCGGGGGGTCAAGGATCAAAATATACCGAAAATAAAAATAATTGTCGGCATCCTTTGATCTTCTTACTCATAGGTGTACCTTCAGGTTCGAAGAGCAATGCTGCGCTTTGTTCCGTTCCAAATCTCGCGACGTTCGATGGACAGCTCTTTGTATGTTCAGCGTTTTGATAATTTGAATTTATTACTATTGTTATATCGTTAATTAATAAATTAATAAATTTTATTATATTTACTACGTAGTTCACTGGCGAATTTGTTTGATCAGCTTATTTTGCTTTGATCTGAATTTCTAACAATATTTTCTCTTCATCGTTAAGTCATACAGGGCATCAGTTCTTTATGAGAAACTTTCACTTTATTATACATTACTTCTTACGTAACCTATCATTAGCTAAACAGTGATAGTATAATTAGACTATTCTACACTACACTCCTGTTCTGCTAATCAACCAATTTATTTCAGAGAGATGCCATCGAAAACACGAGGAAGCGATATTACGAAAACCGCGGTTACGGTGGTTACGTTCTAATTGTAAAAACTTGCTGATATATTAAAAGAGATCTCTCGCCTCATGTCTGATACAGTGTCAAAATCGGGAACCAATAAGCCTGAAATCTTGCAGCTTCCTGTGAGCTCAATAGAAATTTATATTAGATAACAGGAACCTGAGAAGTAACAAGCTGACGGAATCTTAGGCGTTTACTACCAAGAGAATTGTGTTGTATGAATGTTATTACGATGTAAATACATATGTCCCATCTACTTACAGTTTTACATATTGTATAAAGTTATGTTTCACAGATAAAGAATTGATTCTTGCCAATTGTAGGTTAAATTGTAAGTCATAGGCAGCGTCAGCATAAAATACAAAGTAGGGAGTGATCCTCAATTATTATATATGTACATAATTGGGGTGCGAATAGCCGTATAGCATGGCTGGAATGACACACATATTATATAGCTTCTTTTTATGGCACATGGGAACAGACTTATTTGTTAG